>CAJNJA010011236.1:0-12747 GCA_905231915.1 Symbiodinium necroappetens | reverse complement strand
ACATACATACATACATACGTACGTAGGTGTGTATATGTAATGCATGACTAGCTGCGTACGTATTCATGCACATACTCGTACACATACACATATTCAACTTCGACATAACCATAGACATAGGCAGGCATGTACACATGCACATAGACATACACATACACATCACCATCATCATCATCATCACCCAGCATTGGGGTTCATGTTATAACGAACACAGCCGAGCGTACCACCACTTCTGGATACGGACCGACAAGCTTCCAAGTCTTGCGACCGCTGCTCGGTCTTTCACTGAGAAAGAAATCACAGCTGGCATTGCACTCAGAACCTCCACACTACGCTACAGCCCCAACCAGAACACTCACAAACGCCTAGAGCACCGTAGCGGGCAGGCGAAAAAAGGGACCCGCACCTTGTTAAAAAATATCAAGCTTAGCCTGGATGTCTCGCTCCAAGCTGGACTTCGGAGTTGTGCCATATTTCTCATGAGCACCCACCTTGGTCAAGGCTGCCAAATTCGATTTCCAGGGAGCTTCATAAAAAAAAGGTAAAGCCGCATAAACTTCTTGTCAAACGTCTTCTTCATGCGGGCATATCCACGACCTTGTTGAGGAGCCTTCAGGGCCACCACGGTTGGCATCATCCACATGATGTTGCAGTGTCGCTTGAAAATTCAGCCTCTGGAGTCACGGAGATGAAAGCCGCCCCTTTTCACAGCAGACTACAAGTGAACACGTGAGTCTCCAAGATGGTTCCCACCCCTGCCCCGAGTGCGATCCGCAAGTGTAGTGGTTGCATTCTTTGCGGTGGTAACGAAGTCGTTCGTTCGTTGCTGCGGTAAGAATGCAAGCACATAGGAGCACGCATGTGGAAAATGGATATGCATTTTCGTTGTATAACACCTCTGCATGCGTCTATGTTTGCATGTGTGTGTATGCATGTTTTTACGCATGGGTGTGGTCATGTGCTTGACATCTCGGAACTGCGGTGGAGATGCTTCTTGTTAGTCACAACTTTGTGGGAGGATTCTGGCCCGAACTCGAATAAGGGTTTAAGGTTTAGGGTGTCCGGTTTTCGGAATGCAAGCATCCAAGGTTGAGCGAATACGCCCCGGGTCGCACGGAGATGATGTTGATCAGGCAAGCGTCCGTTCTTCCTTCAGCTCAGAAGTTGCCACATTCATTATGCTTGTCGAGACCAGTGCTACACGACTTCCCACAGATGTAGACGATGTACACATGATATGTACTATACCGCATTTAGGGCTAAGTGTTGAGGGTGGTTGGGTTGAAGGATGACAGGCTGGTTCTGGACAAGGCTATCAGACTTTTTGGATGCAGGCTTGAGCCTCGGGGTTGATCTTTTTTGATGAAGGGCGTGATGCGCTGGTTCCCTGGTTTCACACAAGCACGACGGATGCGGAATGTTCACTGTTTTTCCCCGCGTTCTCTCAGACTGGTTCGCTCAGAGACACATTGCCACCACCATTGATGCCACAAGGGGACACTACTTTTTGGCGGTTCTACCGCACGTGGTAGAGGTTAAGGCTCAGATCTTCAGGATAGGATAAGCGACTTATGGGCAGGGGCACCAGACTCAGGGTCCCTTTATCTTCTGAAAAAAATCTCATGGAAGTCTGAAAAGAAGACGGACGTCTAATGCAAAGGTCTGAGTAACTTAGAGGTCATATCCCTTTACAGCCTCTAGATAGACTATATTATATTCTACAATATGATTATCGACAACACCCGTTCTTATCATTGAGGCCGCTTGAACATGTCGGCTGTGTGTTGGACCTCTGGGACCACTCCTGAGCAACACCCACCACCACTGAAGCCCCAAGTCGTACCCGGTGACTGCAATGTCTCTGGCTTCTGGGTTAGATTTTTCAAAATTTATAATAATAGGGTTTATAGGGTTTAGCAGGTTGAATTTACTTGTCCATTGCCTTTTAATCGCACATGTGTTCGAACGATTGGAATCCTGCTCCTGCGAAGGAGTTTGGAGTTTCTTGCAAAGCAGTGTAGAAAGTCGATGACATCTGGTTTCACGAATTAGGTTTGGGAGTTTCAGCTCAGAAGATACGGGGCGCTTATATACCTGTATCAGCTGCATGTTCTCTGCCGGAAACTTCATCAAAGCCTATACAACGCTTACTTTGAGGATTGAAGGTCCTTGTTTATGCGTTCTTTATGTCTCCGAAGCTCAGGAGTACTTGGGCCTTAGGGTCATAGATCCCCTGGAACCTAGGACCTAGGAAGCGATCTGGTCTGTGACGGTAAACCCTAGCCCCTTTACAGTAAACCCTAAACGGCCCTAAACTCATTGCTCCCCAAACCCGGGTTTAGGGTTTAGAGTTTAGGCCCCCCCCCCCTCCCAAAAAAAGCCCTACACCCTGAATTTTGAACCCTCACACTCTCCCGTCAAGGCTCAAGTCGAGCTTGGACTACTTTGCTGGCTTTCTGGTCCTATTGAACTCCATGGTCCTCCTCCTTCAGTTCGAGATGGAGGGAAGGCCGGTTTGCGGCTTAAAGTACATGAGTGTTTAAATCGTTTCTTATATAGTTCACAAAACATGATAAGAGCTTTCTTTTTTGCGGATTCCGGTTGAGGAATTCAGGGGGTTTTGGATGGTGGATAACCCCAAACCTATGGGACCTCTCAGAACCCTTAATGGAACCGTGATAACCTTTACAGGAACCCTAAGAACTCTTTTTGAAGGATCCCAAACCCCAAACCCCTAACTCTGGTGCGTAATATAGGAGCCTTAATAGTTAGAATAGGGTTTTGGGGGTTCCCTATTACAATTATGGTATAATGGACCCCCAAACCCTGTTCTAATTATCAAGGCCCCTTTTTTGAGCCTGAAAGCCCTGCAACCTCAATGGAACCTTGGTAAGCTTTAAAGGAACCCTAAGAGACTAAGAGCTCTTTTGAAGGTAAGCCTGAAAGCCCTGCAACCTGAATGATCTTTCTACAACTGACTCGCGCAGCGCGGCGGTTGTCAGGTCGGGCCCCAGGCGCTGACAACAGCTTCGGGTTTAGGGTTCTAGGGTTTAGGGTTTTAGGGTTTTTGGGTTTAGGGGTTTAGGGTTTTAAGGTTCTAGGGTTTAGGGTTTTAGGGTTCAGGGTTGAGGGTCGTTAGTAAGAGCACGCCCCCCCAAAATACCCTTGAGTAGAGCGCCTCAGGAGCCCTTAACATGAGCCCTTGAACATTTTACCCTGAGTTAAAGCCAGAGACACAGACCCCTAAACCCCTGAACCTCTAAACCCTGCAACCTCGAATATGGTGGCCTTAACAATCAGAACAGAGTTCTGGGTTACAGTGTATATAACTCTACTCCGACATGGAATCCCCCCCCCATGAAACACCTCACAGCCTTGATGCTGCACCTAGACCACTTGTAAAACCCTCAAGGCACCCCCAACAGAACGCATAGCATGGATCCTTTCCGGAACCTTCATAACTTTGAGAGCTGTGCTCCCTGAAGTGCCATTTGGAGAGCCCTTACGGAACCCCGATTTTCTCTAGAAATTCAGACAGGCTCGAGCTGTAGGCCTAAGATCTAACCCTAAACCCTAGTCTCTAAACCCTAATCCGACCCCAGATTAAACCCTAAACCCTAAACTGATACCCGAATCCCAAAACCCCAAAAAGCCTCAAAACCCGGCCCTTCAGGACCGTCGGCCTCGGTGTTGGTTTGTCCGATGGGCCAGCATGGGAACAGGTGGGGTTCCCAGGTTTAGGGTTTAGGGTTTAGGGTCTAGGGTTTAGGGTTTAGGGAACAGGTGGGTTCCCAGGGTTTAAGGCAGAACTTCCAACAACTCCTTAACCAAGGAATACGCCTTCAAACTGTAATGGGATCCCTATAAGACCCTAAAACCCTAAACCCTAAACCCTAAAGCCCTAAAGCCCTAAAGCCCTAAACCCTAAACTACTCCAGAAGTCTATTCCTGAATTCAGGGGTTTTGGAAGGTCCAGGTGGTCCCACCATAATATTAGGGTCTTAAAGTTCAGGCTTAGGCTTCTAGGGGCTTTCAGGTCTTAGGGGGTTTGTAGAAGTCAGGGTCTTACACGGTTTAGGGGCGGTTCTATACGGGTGTGTGTGTGTGTGATTCCACCGGGATGTTGAATGATTTTCTCGGATGTTGGCGAGTCGATGTTCTTGTTCGGATCGGGTTGAACCTTCGGGGCTGTGTAAGTTCTGATTCGACTTGGTGTTGGCCTATCCAAGCCTATCCAAGCAATTCTTCACTCCACAACCTAGAAGTAGCCCTAAAACCCTAAACCTCCAAACCTAAACCCCATTCCAGGGAAATTGTGCACTCTGACACGCATTTAGACTAGGGTTTAAGGTTTGAGGGTCTCGAGGTTTTGGGTTTGTTACGGCATATTTTTGAGTCTTTGTGGGGAGTCTAGTTCTAATGAGCCTACTTCGTGTGACTATCCAGGGAGCTGTTTCGTGTTCGCGTTCCTTAGGTCTTGGGGTGGGAGGTGATATTAAACAAAGATTTCTTTGAGTGTCCTTGATATGGTAAGCCTTGCTAAACTTACATATTGCCATGACGTCATCAACTTTGCAATAGCACGCATGCACTAGACCTAGGTCTGATTTCCCTGTTATGTTACCTGCTCAGGTTTTCAATTCAGGAATCAGGATCTGGCACTTCAAGCGTTGGGGGGCTAGGATGTAGGACATCTCGGATCTAAAACCTTAAACCAAGGTATCTGAGAGGTGGTAGCCCGGAACCATAAATAAACCGCCTGAGAGGGCACATGCTCGAAATGTTGACCCTTCTTTTGACCTGCGGATTCCAAAGCTTTTTTATAGAAGTGCCCTACGATAGTGGGCCACAAAACCTAAGTCTGCCCCAGTCTGCCTGTGAAGGCCCTACTCTACCTACTACAGATGCTGGCAGAACGACAGACCGTCGGATTCTAGAGAGCAGCATGATACAGACCAACCCGTCAGCCAGAGGAAGCTCTAAAAAGATATTGTGTTTCTCCGGAGCAAGGGGGCTTCTGGCAACCAAACATATAAAGTCATAAAGTAGTGGTGACGCGACCGTTGTTTTGTTGTTTCGTGACTTTGTCTGCTGTTGCTGCAGCTGCTGCTGCCGCTGCTGCCTCTGCTGCTGCTGGTTGATGATGATGATGATGATGATCATGGTGGTGGCGACGATGTTGTTCTTATTGTTGCCGTCGCTGTTGCTGCTGCGACAAATTATGACTGCTGCTGCCTTTAGCCTTGTTACGGCTGCTGTTGCTCAAACTGTTGGTTTGCCAGCACCGGCTATAGATCTTCTGCCGGACATCCTACTCTTCACACCGTTGTTCTGCTTACTGACATGTTTGCTAGTCACTATCACGGTTGAACGACTAGCTTGCCCCCGGTCCTCACACACACACAGAGACACCAAAATTCCTCTCCTCTTCGATGTGCAGCTGTCTTGGCGGTCACACGGTACAACTCGGGAACCTTACCTTGCTAACTCGTCTGGTGTCGATGCTGCTCATGTTGCATGTTCATATGATGTCAAACTACATCGCGTGGGAATGTTGGACACTTGGAAAAAGACGTTAATGCCCGGAGTGCCACGATTGCCACGCGAAGCAGAGTTCCTCTTTGGTTTGTTGGCAACGCTCATCACTGCTAGTTTCGTTGTTGTGCATTCACGTCTGTTGTTTGTTTTTTTTCTCCCTATCCTTCTGATTTCAGTTCGTCCCTTTCTATTTCTTTTTTGCGTAATTTCGGTACCTTTGTTCGATATGTCGTTCTGTCTGCAGTTCTATGGCTTCTTCCTTTAGCTGTGTTTGGCTTAACTTGTGTTCTTTATGTGTTCCTTTGCATGTCCGTCATGTGCTTATGTCTTTGTGTTTGTCCTTCTTCCTGGGGGGTATAAGCCCCCTTCACATGGTGACCCGGCTGGAAACACTGTCACTTACAGAGATTTTGTTCCTCGTACAAGACAACCGCCAGGGTCCTAGGTACTGTTATGGGGAATATTTCCCCGAATCCTAATGGTAATTCCTCACAAAGAGCCCTACATTCCATTCTACAGACGTTTCTCCCCCCCACCACCGCCCATTGCACCCCACCGGTTGAGGGTTTAGGGTTTAGCCGCTTAGCCACAAGTCCGAGAACAGAAGCCAAACAAAGGCTAGGCGCCTATGCGCAGTAATTCCGTCCCCCCCCCCCACCCCCGCATGCTTAAACTGCGATCGTTGTGGGTCTACAGCTCGTTAAGCTTAAGGGTCCAAGTAGGACTTTGGGGCATTGTTGATTTTTGAAAACCACTAATACTTCGGACCTTTAGGGTAGGTTTGGGTGCGGCAGCCGGTCTCCACAGGTGATTCCGGCACTGCAGATTGCCGCGGACCTAGTGTCGAGTACGGCTCCACCTTATCATGTTTCGTAGGTGGCTCTCTAAATCTTTAGGGTTTATGGTTTAGGCGTTGAGGGTTTAGGGTTTAGGGCGTTTAGGGTTTGGGGTTTAGTCTTCCTTATAGGGTCTTTTGCGAATGTTTCATAGGCGTCGTGGAGACAGGCCGAGGCCCTGGAGTCTTGCAGCATGGAGGCCTTATAGCTCTTTCGGTCGAGATCCGAAGTTTCGAATTGGCTATGCCAAAAATACTTAAAAAGTGAATAGCAATAGTAACAACGACAACAGCAACAGCAACAGCAACAACAATCAGAAGAATAGTAGCACTAATAACTAATAAACCATCATACGAATAATGATAGTAGCAGTAGCATAGCAGGACTAGGCCCTCGAGCTGCGACTCCCTGCAACTTTAGAGCCTTTGACCATGAAACCCTAAAGAAGGCCCGTCCGGATCACGTAGAAAGTCCCGAACAGAGAGCCTTAGCCTGCGGATTCTGTTGACCATTATACTGAGAACGACTAAGCTCAGGGTTTCACGGCATTCTTAGCGGATTAGGGCCTTCAGGGTTCGTTTTTGGGTATAGCATTTGTTCAAGGAAGTGTAGGGAGAGGCACTCAATCTTCGAGTAAGCGAAACCCTAAAAACCCTACGTGAACCTTGCTGGGGAGGTCCAAGTATCTAATAATCATATACTCTCCCAAGTATTATCCTAGATAACTACAATTCGCAATTGAAGTACCTTACTATTGGGTCCTTTGGACACTTAGGGGAAGAATCAATGCACATCACAGTTCACTAGGTGCCTATGTAGGCCAAACAGGGGTCCTAAAAAAGGCACTGTACGGCTTAAGAAAAACTACCCATATGCCCAAATCGTACTAGCTATTCCTGACATAGAGACCCCATTCTACTATACAGGTACTTAGGACCCTTTGGGTACCAGTTGTAGAACCCTGCAAGAACCCTGTTAGAGCCCTTCAAAGAACCCTATTAGCATATGTACTTAGGACCTTTTGGGAATCCCTGAACCCTATAAACCCTAATCTAGGTGGCACTTTGGGAAACTTATGGTTCCTATAGAAGTACCTACTCATAAATAATGTGGGGGGGGCCCCGACACTAGGAACCCAGTAATTGTTAGACCCTTAACCCTTAACCTACACGCGAATCCCTACACCCTAAACCCTAAGCCCTAGACCCTAAACCCTAGACCCTAAAGGCCCGAAGCCCTTAAGGACTCACTGTCTGTAGGCCCATGGAGCCTAAGGGGGCTTGAAGTGTATAGGCCCGAGAGCTGCCGTTCCGGGCGGAGTTCGGCGTTTCCCTTGGGGCCTTTAGGGCCTTTAGGGGTTTAGGGCCTTTAGGGTTTAGGGTTTAGGGGTTTTGGTTCTTTGGGGCCTTTAGGGGTTTAGGGGTTGAGGGTTTAGGGATTAGGGTTTGGGGTGTAGGGTTTAGGGACTCTAGGGGGTTTAGGGGTTTGGGGCGTTTAGGGTTAGGGTTTAGGCTGCAAAACAGGAGATTTTACTATGGACGGCTAAAGCATAAAGGAGATCTTTCTGAATACCACCCTCTTGCTGGAAGCAACCTCACATACCCTAAACCCTCAACCCTCATATAGACTAACCCTTAGCCCTAAACCGAGCCTCACATCCTAAACCCTAAACCCTAAACCCCAAACCCTAAACCCTTAACCCTAAACCGAGCCCCACATCCGCGAGGTTGACATCGTCTTTGTCTTCATTTTTCTCGTCGAGTGGCTTATTCGGATATCCGTCGAGAGGCCTGGGCTCGGTTTGGGTTTGGGGTTTCGGGTTTAGGGTTTAGGGCTTAGGGTTTTGGGGTTTAGGGTTTAGGGTGTAGGATTTAGGGTTTCGGGTTTAGGGGTGTAAGGCGAGGATTTTGGATTTATCTCGAGTATGAGGATTGAAAGTTAGGTCCTTAAAGTTAGAGACGCCGTATGTAGGTCTTCAGGACTCGCTGTCCCAAGTACTGACCCTAAGCCCTAAGCACCCCTAAACCCTAATAAGCCTAATCCCTAAGCCCTACAAGCCCTAAGGCCCTAAACCCTAAACCCAAAGCCCTAAGCCCTAAATCCTAATCCCTAAACCCTAAGCCCTTAAACCCTAAGCCCTAAACCCTAAACCCCTAAACACTACAGGGTTTCAGGGGGTTTTGGGTTCAGGTTTCAGCCTGGGGGGGGGGCTTCGGGAAGCAGTGAGCGGCAATCATGCTTGACGCATTTTGCTAGGGATCCATGTATATACTCATATAGTATAGTCAATGGCCTTATTGTAATTCCTGGTTGGGTCCTTTCTAGCGGTGTAAGTATATACTATTTCGGTACATGGGCCCGTAGGGTTTGTGCAGCCTCATCAACATCAACTGCATCACCACCGTCATAGTCCTCGCAAGCACCGTTATAAGCTTCCTTCTTCTTCATCACTGTCAACAACACCATCATCATCATCATCATCAACTTCTATCTGCAGCAGCATCCTGTAATACTCGCTATCGTCATCATCGCCATCATGGTCATCGTCGCGGTCGTCATCACCATCGTCATTTTCGTCTGGAACAGCAGCATCCGCCTCTTCTTTTTGCAGTTAGATGTCCCCTCCGTGGTCCTCCGAGTAGCTACAATACACAAGCAGTACCCTGTCAGTACCACCCATTTCCGCGCGGCATGCATTCCACTGTGGCAATCTCAGATATTTGAAGCAACACACGAGAACCCAAACAATGCGCCACCCACCGTACATCCTTTACTTCAAGATCTCCAACATCAGTCCGCTGCACGCGAATAGCTCAAACAACAGATGAACAGTCCAGGACTTGCACGGGGCAACATCTTTGAGCGTGAATCCTCGATTTGCTGCAGGTGGCAATTCATGAAAGACTACGCTAATCTTTTTGATACCATCCTTGTCCTTGGTGGGCTGGTCGATACGCGCCCTCGACAGATTTCATGCACTCAGCTCAAGTCTCATGTCCCGGGACATGAGCTGAAAATGAGCAGGGGCGGCCAACAAGTTTTGGCAGAGTCAACTGTATCATGCTGGCCAGCTTTCTTCAAAGGTTTGAGCAGGATTTGATTTGACGATGTCGTTCAGACTGCTAGGGCCTGTAGCAGCTGCGACGCTGACAAGGCTTATGAGTTCGTAGCATCACCAACCGTCATGATGTTTCTCTGATCTGTTACGTGCCGGAGAGCAACGTGACGGCGACAAAACCAATGCTAATGCAGCCGCTGCTTGTGTTGCTCCTGCTTTTGCTGCTGCTGCTATAGGCGCACCTTCAGCAGCTGCTTGATGACGACGGTGACGAGGATCGTGTTGTAGTGATGGTGATGATGAAGATGGTCCTGATCATGATGGCGACAATGGTGCTGCTGCTGCTGCTGCTGCTGCTGCTGCAGATGATGATCAACCTCATCGTCAGCACCATCATCGTCATCACCATCATCTTCATATTCATAGTGTCATAGTGATAATACGTGAAATGTAAAAACTAAAAATGTCACGGCGACGGTTCCAAAGAAACCGGACTGTGATAAAGGGAGGGATGGTAGAGGTGGTCATGGTGGTCATGGGGGGGGGTGAGCACTGGTGCTGTTCGTACTTTTGCTGATGCTGACCGACGAGGCATGAGATTGCTAGGACACCCAAGCGAAGTCAACATGACAAGGTCATAGCAACAGACATGAGCAACCGCTGGGACCCGACAACAACACCAAAATCAACACAAGAGCTTAGTGGTGTCGTTTCCCTCATATGGAATGATGACAAGGGGGTTAGGACCACCATCTATTGCTCACCCCGCCAGCCAACTCCGGGGCGGCTCCCTGAATCCCTCAGCAATGCGCTTATATCAGCGGGAGCGATAGAAGAAACTACAAGCACGATACCCTGAGGAGCAGGTCCTTGATAGTAGGATATCGGGTTTCAGGGTACAGTCTGATCAAAAGCGGCATCTGAACTTTAAGCTCTAAGCCTTCAGGCCCTCTATGTTTTCTGTAACCCCCAAGTAGCGCACCTGGTTCCGCGGTATGAGGGTTTAGGGTGTATAGGGGTTCGTTGTCTCCTGCATTTGGCTTGCGCGTTATGCTTTCGATCAGATTTGTTCACCCACAGTCGTGCTCGAGTCGCCCAGGTATATCAACCTTGCATTTGTCGGGGAGACATCGGCATCCAAGAGCGGCTTGACCAAATATGATAGCTGTTCAGGCATTTACATCAGGGCTCTGCTGTTCCGATCTGCTTAATGGTAGAGACAGGTTGATGGCAAGAGTAATTTCCGTTGTGTCTGGCGTCTTGGAAGCTTAAAGTTCAGAGCCAAGCCAGGCGCTAAACCCAGAGTGCGACAAGGATTCCTTTGCCTGGTGTGTTGTGAGGATTTCTCATACTACCCTAAACCCTAAACCTTAAAGCCTAAACCCTAAACCCTAACCGTTATTGCTGCTACTGCTGTTGCATCCAACACGCAGCTTTTCTCCTCCTCCTGGGTCTATAGAGTACCATGCTTTGTTGGACCTGTTCCCCAAAGGATCCATTACGAAAATAGCGTTTACTTGTTTCCCCTTGTTAACTGTTACTTCAAACCAATTCAAACCCCTTATAAGCCCTAAGCCCTACACCCCTAAACCCTGAACCCCTACACCCCTTCACCCCCAAACCCTAAACCCCTGAAGCCTAAATGACCCTAAACCCCTAAACGCCCTGAAGCCCAGCCTCTTAATCCTAAAACCTGAACTCTAAAGCCCTAAAGCGCCTCTTAAACCAAAAACCCGAAACCCAACCCTAAACCCAGAACTTTATAAGGCCCTAAAAGCCCAAAACCCCTAAACCCCTCTATACCCTAAACCCCTAAACCCCAAACCCTCAACCCAAAGGCACCAAAGCCCAGCCTTTAGAAAGGCATTGTCATCCTCCGGCTGATGCGAGCCATGAAATCCTTTCGGGCCATCCGCTGCCCCATTGCAACTAGGGATGGCGATCTTCAGTCCTGGGTTTGGGGGTGTTGGGTTGAGGGGTTTGGGGGTTTAGGGGTTTGGGGGTTTAGGGTTTAGGGTTCAGGGTTTGGGGTTCAGGGTTTAGGGTGTTGGGTTTAGGGTTTTTGGTTTAGGGGTTTGGGGTTTAGGGGTTATAGGGTTGTGAAGGTGTCAAAAACTCTCACTGGATGATGCAGTCAGTCTTGTTACATGTCTTACACGCATACTTCGTCTTGACTCTAACGTTGATTCAGGTTTCACCGTCGTTTCATCACATCAGGGCTTGTATGGGTCTGTGCTGTACTTCACTATTCTTAGATTCCTGCTGTTGCTGTGTATGCGCAGCATCCTGCTAGGATACGATTATTTCGGCCATGTGCCTCCATACCGAGCAGATGTTTGTTTTCAAAATAATGTTGATGATATAAATCCTGCATGACCTTAAGAATTATGGTAAATTCCTTATTGTGGGTAATGCAGGATTTATATCATCAACCGTATTAAGCAAAGCCTGTTTGCAGACTTGCAGAGCTTCAAGTTCTCCCTCGGGCCTGATAGCCTCCGCGTTCTCCGAACTCAACTGTTGTCAGCTTTCGTCATCGAGTCTTGGTGTCCCTCAGCTCAAGCTCGAGCCTAAGACTCGCAGGTGGGTGAGTGTCACTTGGGGGCGTTGCGTATAACTGGGCAATCTTCGGGCCTGACTCAACCTACTCCTGGCCAGTTACCCATAGGCTCCTAAGTAGTTCCTTTTTGCGGTTTATATTTAGAATCCTATAAGGTAATCCCAAAAAGGAACTACTTAGGAGCCCATGGGTAACTTATACTGGGATCTCCATACCACTGGGGGATGGCTTCTAGTCGGCGGTTTCCTGTGAAGGCAAGGGCGTCTGTTGCCTCGCAGTCCCAGACCTGCAGCCCGGAAATGCCCCCATCCCTATAGGGTTTCGGGTTTAGGGGTTTAGGGGTTTAGAGTTTAGGGTTTAGAGTTTAGGATGATCCACCGTGCAATTATCCATCAGGTCTTTTGTAAACCCTAGTTACTCCGTCTCTAGACCCTAAACCCTGATCCCTAAAACCTAAACGCTTCCCGTTTTCTCTACACCGAACTCTATTGCAAAGAAGATTTCAGCCCAGCAGGCTGTGAGCCAACAGAAGCACAAACGAGACGAAAAAGACAAGGCGGTGTTGTGAATAACCCGAAACCCTAAACCCTAACCAGACTAGCTCTTACGGTGTTGTCGGCTCGGACCCTCATCCTGATCCACCTAATCCTTCTTGAACCTACCAAAACCTACGTGTTTTGTTGCAAGGTTCCCTACAAAGTCCAATTTTGGGGTTCATAAGACATAAGAACCTACCAAAAACGTAGGTTATGGTA
>CAJNJA010011235.1:667-13770 GCA_905231915.1 Symbiodinium necroappetens | reverse complement strand
TTTAGTGTTGATGATGGGGTTTAGGGTTTAGGGGGTTAGGGGTTTAGGGGTTTAGGGAGGCCTTGTTTCCTGCGCTTGGAGAGCCGGGGATTTCTTAGACTCTCGGGTTTTCCGCTCTCTCGACCAAAGATCGAAATGTCAGACTTCCGGAGGTTACAGCTGGAAGCCCTACCCAGAGAAAGCAACCACACCTTCCTTCACCTGAGCCCGAT
Source organism: Symbiodinium necroappetens (assembly GCA_905231915.1). NCBI lineage: Eukaryota > Dinophyceae > Suessiales > Symbiodiniaceae > Symbiodinium > Symbiodinium necroappetens. The sequence continues at coordinate 13,558 of CAJNJA010011235.1, read as the reverse complement.
GCCCAAATCGACAGCTGCGGCTAGATTCGGACTGCTACACTGCTACAAAATTGCTTCAAACCCGTGCTGCGGGCCTCGACATCCCAGGACTCGCGCTGGTCCATAGGCATCGCATGTCCTGCCAGCCGCAATGCGCCGCAGAGATCTGCTCCAAGCAATCGCTAAGTCTTAAAGTCCATTTACGAATGATTTGCGAGCATAACCACCATGTTGATAAAGGGTCGAGTCGTGTCAACACGGGAACCCAATACATCACACACTCAGAGGTAAACCCAGATCACAGAACTTACAATAGATTGTCCAGCTTGGGCCGCTTCGAAAGGGGCTCGCTAAACTTGAACACGTAGTCCAAAGTTTCATCGGTGCTCTTGTTGCCGAAGCTAGCAACCAAAAACAGCTTGAGATTGCATCAAAGCACAGGGCGATAATGCGATAATGCGATTAGGGTCTACAGCAAAAGCGAACGTAAGCACAGGCCGGAAAGGAGCAGTTCTACTCCGTGGAGGAGTGGTGGTAGGGGTGGTAGTGGTAGTGGTAGTGGTAGTGGTAGTGGTAGTGGTAGTCGTAGTGGTAGTGGTAGTGGTGGTGGTGGTGGTGGTGGTAGTAGTAGTAGCAGCAGCAGGAGGAGTTGTGGTCGTAGTAGTGGTAGCAGCAGCAGAAGCAGTAGTAGCAGCAGTGGTGATAACAGTCGTCGTCGCTGCATTAGTATTAGCAGCACTAGCAGGTGCAGTAGTACAAGCAGCAGGCGCAGTAGCCGTAGAGCTAGTAGTAGTCGTCGTCGTCGTCGTCGTGGGAGTGGGAGTAGTTGTAGTGGGGGTCGTGGTAGTAAAAGTAGCAGTAGCAGTAGTACCAGCAGCAGTAGTAGAGTAGGAGTGGGAGTTGGTGTCGGAGTTGGGCGTAGGAAGAGCAGAAGCAGGAGCAGGAGCAGAAGCAGCAGCAGCAGCAGCAGCAGCACAAATTAAGCAGAACGCAAGTAGAAAAAAAGCTTCGACGTATCAAGCAGCTGCAAACAGAAATATGCCTGATGCGTGTAAGGCAGTGTCACTTCGTAACACGTAACACGACGAATCAAGCAGCGGTGGTTGATGAAGCCGAACAGACTACAGCTAAGCCTCTGGACTATAAGCAACCTCAGAGCGGTATTAGAAGAGCAGGCTGCAATTATGGCTAGATAAGAAGAGAAGCAAATCTGACTGCCCTAAACCAAACCCATGCAGGCCTTCAGACGGTTGGGATTGGTCGAAGCCTGCCACAGGTTGCGAACGTATGTTAGATGGACTTTGGCTTTTCTGCATTACCCATAGGCTCCATAGCAGTTCCTGTTTGGGATTACCTTATAGGATCCTAAATAGAAACCACAAACCGGAACTACTGTGGAGCCTATGGGTTAAGTATATATGCTTACAGTACCGGTGCGCTGTAAGGTTTTCTACAGGGTGCTCGGCATTTCTACGGTGTGGGAATCACGCAGCAGTATTAACACCATACTCCAATTATCGATTCCTTGATCTTACATTGCTGTTGAAAGTGCTAGTGCCAGACAAGTAATATAAGTAACATAAGGTTCTAAATAATTGCCAATACTATTTTTGGGATTTCATTGTTATATCCATAATATAAGTATAAGATACCCAAAACCCTGTTCTAATTATTGAGGCCCCTATATTATCCAAAACATCAAAATCCGCGATGCAAGCAGCACGAGTCCTGAAACTACCGTCCAGCGGTCAGTAATGCAAAGATTGCCTATCGCCAACACACAATTACACTACTTCAGGGCCTTAGCAAACCTTATCGTATCTTAGGACCTCTAGGGTTTAGGGGAAACGGGGTTTAGGGGTTTTTAGGAAGCTAGTTCGGACTCTAACTCGAATGAACCAGCGGATGCAGAAGAAAGCAATGTCTGAGGGTTTAGGGTGAAGCCCGCCAGTTTCCGTTACCCATCAAAGCAATCTTCGGGGTGTCCCGGTCCCACAGTGTGTTTGGGTTTGGGAAACATCGCGTGAGCGTCTCCAGCTTCGGGCTGAACCATACTGCGAACCCTTAAGAAAGGCATCTCACAGAGACAAGCTTGAAGGCCACAGCGCAGAGGGTGAAGCCCTTGGCGCCTGTACACCCGCTGCTACGACGGCAGACTCAGCGATTAGGAGGGAAGCCTCGCTCCCATGTGTCCCTCAACCATCAGAAAGGTAGGGGAACAATTCAACACTCTGCACACAAAAAAGTATTACGGCACCCTCGTATAAAACTCTAAACCCTAAACCCCTAAAAGGGACCCTGATTTACGGAACTACTCACCTAGGCCCTCAGAAACCGCCTGGTCCCGGGTCCAGGCCGCCATCTGCGCTGTTCCTGCGATGGAGGTGGGCTGACAAGTCTAGGGTTTAGGGTTTAGGGACAAGTCTACCCATAGGCCCCTAAGTAGTTCCTTTTTATGGCTTATATTTAGAATCCTAATCCCAAACAGGTACTGTAAAAATATATCATTACCCATAGTAGTTCCTTTTTATGGCTTGTATTTAGAATCCTATAAGGTAATCCCAACAAGGAAGTACTTAGAGGCCTATGGGTAGGGCTCAGGACTCGACATCGCTACAAGGACCACAAAAAGAGGAGGCATGGCACAGAACGAACATGATGCCATGCTTCTGAACGTCCTAGGGGCTAGTCACCACGGTAGTTGATTCCCGCCGGCAGCAATCCATGACATGATCTTCCGATCAAATACCTGGAGCCCCTGCAAGGGCCTGCAACAGAATCCGGAATGTTCGTGGGCACGCAGCCACGCATAGACTAGGGTTGACAATCCGTCTCGAAGAGCATGGGACTACAAGGCACTTGGCCATGGAATCTTCGTTTCCACTTCACACCAAGCGTGAAACCCGGAACATGAAAGGCCAGGGACAAAAGGGGCATAGTTACTACAGCTACTATAGTAGGAGCAGATTTCTTTTCACGGCAGGACTCCAGCGGACTTGCCCTGGCGCACAGCCGCTAGGCCTCTCCAGCAATCTCCTCTCCAACCGAAAGACGTGCACATGCACGGCCTCAATCCTTGCTATGATGCTGGAGACTGAAGCCGACAATCAAGCATCATGCGAAAGGGCCCCCGAGGTACGCATCGTGAACCCACGACCCTTAGGACATCAATGCTCTGCATCTTGGATGCTGCAGGGTATCCAACCCGGACACCGAAACTATTATGCCACAAAGTCTGACAGGGACGGCCCGCCCCAAGTGCAACCTTTAATCGCGTTGGGGAAGGCGGGGGGTGGGCTGGGGCATAGATGCTTCGACTCACACACTCGTGCGAAGCAGGCATGGCTTCGGACTGTCTGACCTACCCGAAACCCGAAACCCTACCCTAAACCCTAAACCCTACACCCTAAACCCACACCCTAAACCCTACACTCTAGACCCTAAACCCCTACACCCCAAACCCTAAACCCTGAACCCTCCCCCAAAGCCCAAAGCTCCCTTGAGGGCTGGGCCAGCTGGCTCGGTGTGCCGGCTGCTTGGACGTGGTCGGCGCCATGAGCGCTAGGCCTTCGGTTGCTCTGCTTCGAGTTTAGGGGCTATAAGGTTTAGGGTGCAAGGTTCGGGATTTGGGGCTTAGGGTTTATGTATAAGGTTTAGGGTTTAAGGTTCGGGATTTAGGGTTTAGGGTCTTAAGGTTTAGGGTGCAAGGTTCGGGATTTGGGGCTTAGGGTTTATGTATAAGGTTTAGGGTTTCAGGTTCGGGATTTAGGGGTTAGGGGTCTACAAGGTTTAGGGTGTAAGGTTCGGGATGTAGGGTTTAGGGTCTTAAGGTTTAGGATTTCAGGTTCGGGATTTAGGGTTTAGGGGTCTACAAGGTTTAGGGTTTCAGGTTCGGGATGTAGGGTTTGGGGTCTTAAGGTTTAGGGTTTCAGGTTCGGGATTTAGGGTTTAGGGGTCTACAAGGTTTAGGGTTTCAGGTTCGGGATTTAGGGTTTGGGGTCTATAAGGTTTATGGTGTAAGGTTCGGGATTCAGGGTTTGGGGTCTATATAAGGTTTAGGGTTTAAGGTTCGGGATTTAGGGTTTGGGGTCTATAAGGCTTCGGGTTTAAGGTTCGGGATTCAGGGTTTGGGGTCTATAACGTTTAGGGTGTAAGGCAGTGTAAGGTTCGGGATTTGGGGTTTCGGGTCTATAGGGTTTAGGATTTCAGGTGCGGGATTTGGGGTTTAGGGTCTATAAGGTTTAGGATTTAAGGTTCGGATCTCGGGTTTGGGTTTTGCGGGGGTGTTCGGGTTCAGGGTCTCGGCTTACGGCTTTCAGGGTCCGGGCTTTAGGGTTACACACCAGGCAGGAAAGGCTTTAGGGTTTGGGGTTAAGTTGGGCTTTAGGGTTTAGAGGTTAATTCGGCTTTCGACGCACACACTCGCACACGCAGGCATGGCAGGTTCGGTCTCAGCTGAGGGTTTAGGGTTTACAAAGAGTTTCAGTTCTCTAAATCTTCTGTTTTTTGGTTTGGGACGTAGGATCCCGAACAAGTGGCAGCTCTCAGCTGAGGCAGTTTGACCACCCTAGGCAGCGTTTCACGGTTTGCCACGTGTTTTCGGTTTCGGGGCGGGCGCCGGCCGGGTTTCCGTGTCTGCTTACATTCTCACTTCGGCGGTTTGGGAAACCATTCCTTGTTCAGCTCCACTTCATGTTCACAGAAAAGCAGCAGAAACCAGGCGAAACGGAAAGCAGAATGGAAGCGACATCGAGGATGAAACCCTCAATGTAAATGTAAAGCTGGACGGAACTGAACAAAAAACGAAGACGGAATGGAAGCGAGACTGGCAGGCCTTGGCCAAACGGAAGCAGGACGGAAAAGAAAGCGAAACGACAAGCAATGTGCCTTGTTCCCGATGACTTCACAACCCACCATCGACGCTAAACCCTGAACCCTAACTATAAATGCTAAACTCCAGAGCCCTAACGTCAACCCAATATAGTAGATCATGTATAGCCTGTTATCGTATACTGCTTTGGTGTAGTATCGTATACTACTATTAGTATCTTGTAGTCAGGCAATCCGGGACGTGGTAGCGGATGTCGTGAATCTGAAGCTTTCGGTGTTCAAGGTGTGTTTTCGTTTTGTTGGGGTTGAGATGTTAAGGGTGTTTAGGGCGTCGGGTTTTGTTTGTGTTGGGTTTATGATCAAGCATTGCTGGATTTTCATCTCACTCCGGGCAAGGCCGTTGTTGGCACGCACATCGATGCAAGACATGTCAAACTTTGGAAGCTTGCAGGCAAACGGTGTAAGACCTGCTAAAAAGTCCTGAAGCCAGGAAATCAACACAAAAGGACCACGAATAATTACACACCGGATCCTCATGCGTAGTAAAAGCCTGCCCCTACAAGGCCCAACATAGCATGGCCCTAAACCCCAAACCCCTAAATCCTAAACCCTCCGGAAAGGTAAGGCAATGTGCACACCTGACCGCTTCAGGCGCCTCCAGAAGGCTCGCGATTTTTGCGCGGCAGTGGTGGAGCCGGCAATCTCAGCAAGCAGGTAGGGTTTTCCCCTCCTACATAGCAAGGAAGAACCCGCATTGCAGGGTAGGGTACAGGGTTCAGGGTTTAGGGTTTAGGGACTTTGGTACCCGAAGTAAACCCCGAACATGGGACAGGCGTCCAAAACACACCCCAGACCAACCATTATAACCAGAATTAAGGCCCATAGACGCTGATACAGGTTGAGGATTAGGGCGATTAGGGCCTATAATGGTTTACCTAGACAGCCCCAAACCCTCTGTTTTTTTTCATTTCCCTGTTGGATTTAATGAGGCCTCATATTGTCATTGAAAAGAAGCAGCAAGCTTGGAGATCCGCGAAGCCGAAGCAACACCACCCAAGAAATCAAAACCCTCAATGCTTAGCCGTTTCCTTTCCTACGTGGCCGAACGAAGCAGCCTGAACCTGGAATTCACCACTCAGGAGCACGTCGGGGTTTGAGTTTCATGCATGAGCCGTAGTGAGTAGAATGAGCAAGTGTTGGTGGCATACTTTAACCTCTATATATATATATACATACATACACATGGGATACTATTAGCAATCCCTTCACCTGATGATTAAGCCTCCCAGTAATATCAAATATCGTATTCGGGGGCCCGGAATGCACGCGAAGACCAGTTTAGAACGAGGGCAGTTAGGCCCTGTTAGGGAGAGACTGGGGCAGGCCTGGGAACCATTTGGTCGGCTCAGGGCTCAATGTGAAGACCGATCTGCCAGGTTCAGGCGGGAAAAGTAGGGCTGAACTCGAATACCCTCAACCCTAAACGGCCCTAAACCCTGAAACCTTTTCCACAGGCTTGAACTGAGCTCGCCCGGCCAGATCCCTGAAACCTAAACCCTAAACCCTAAGCCCTAAACCCTGAACCCTATAAACCCTAAACCCTGTAAACCCTCAGGGCTACGTGGCGATGACGCTGGGCTGCGACCGAGCCCAGCACCTCAACTCTGACAACCCTGAAGCCCCTTAGCCGAAATTGGGCTTAACAGTAATGGTACTCATAGTAGTAGTAATCACAAAGATAGAAATAATAGCAATAGTAATCATAGTAGCAATAATCACAAATATAGAAATAGTAATCGTAGTAGTCATAATCACAAACATGAAAATAATAGTAATCGTAGTAATAATTGGTCTTGAAGCCCGTCCACAAAGATATCTCACTGAGCTTGCCTTCCCGCGAACATACTGCATGCAACCCGATAGCGCTAAGCTTTTCAAAGTCTTGATTATAACAGACACCCTGGGAGCCGGCAGCCGTACTGTTGATGATATAAATCCTGCATTACCCATAATAAGGAATATACCAGAATTCCCATAGTTTAAGATCCTTAAGGTAATGCAGGATTTCTATCATCAACCGTATCGACCCCCCCATCACCCCGGACCCTCCCAAATGCCCTCGAACTGCCTACGAAGCAAAGGCATTGGTGATTATTTGGGCCCCATCGACTAACCAACCCTAAACCCTAAACCCCTAAACCCCTAAACCCTAAACTCCTAAACCCTAAATCCTAAGCCCTAAACCCCTAAACCCTAAAGCCCTAAATCTTAAACCCTAAAACCCTAAAACCCTAAACCCCTAAACCCTTAAAAGTTCACAAACAGCTTTTCTCTGGGGGCCGACCCGCGTGGGTTGCGAGCGCGCCTCGGCAAAGATTTGGTCAAATGGAGCAGGCGAGGCATTTCTTAGGGGCGGAGTACCTTAGCCCAAAAAAGGTTAACCTTTCGAATTACAATAGGTTTATAGAAGCCCCAACAGGTTAAAGGTTATCTACTCAGCCCCGAAGATGTTATGGTTGATTTTGTTAGGGCTTTTGAATTAGGAGATCCAGGGAAACCTATTTCTGGGAATTTTGGGCTTCTGTCGGGCTTTTTTGCAAGTTGCGAAGGGCTCGGATCTATGTGCGGCATATGGCATATGGCTTAGGATTTCAAGGCTTTCGGGCGGGGTTGGTGCTGTGGAGTTATTTTTGCCTCCCACCTAGCCAGGACGAGCCCGCATTAACGGAAAATGGCATGTCGCATCATTTGGCTATGTGGCCATCACAAAAGTAAAACTTTACGAAGGCAGCTGTCAGACTGAGCTTCAACCCCCCGGCTTCGAGACAATTGTTGCCGCTGTGGAGTTTTTTTTGCCGTAGGGTTTAGGGCCGGTCGGAGGACATGTGGGCATCCAACACCCTGCTTTCTGTTGGATTACAAACATGAAGCTCTCGTAAACCTCATACAGCAACCTGACCAACAGAGCTTCGGTTTGAGGTTTCCGAGGCGGAGTGTAAAGTTTGCTTGGCACTCGCACTGGACGGAGTCAGGCGAGGTTTGCAGCGGTAATGCCAACATCAGAGGTGTAAGGTTTATAGGGATAGGGTTCCCTGATCAGAACCCTAAACAACGAAGGCCCCAACTGCACAGGTCCGCGAAGCTGACCAACTTGCACCCTGGAAGCCCCGCCCTCTGATCCTGCACACCGAACCCCGTGATAATAACAACTAAACTAAAAGAAACATCATAAGTACGACTTGTCTCTAATACTATGTGGTAAACATGAGAGTCAGACTAGACCATGTATGCATATATATATACACACATATATGTATATATATATGCACACATACATATACACATCCATCCATCCATCCAGCCAGCCATCCCTGCATGAGTATGTATGTATATGTATATGTATATGCATATGCATATGGATATGTATATGTATATGTATACGTATATGTATACGTATGTATATATATGTATGTATGTATGCATGCATGCATGCGTGTATGTATGTCTGTGTGTATGTGAATGTGTGTATACATATACACATACATAAGCATATATAAGTATATGTAGAATATGTACATATTCTAACATATATATATATATATATATTCGTATTTGTATTTATATTTATATTAACATAACAGATATAGATATGTATTTGGATATGATTTGCTTGCTTATATTTAAGTTATTATTAGCTGCTGCCGAGTATCTGCTCGCCGTACTTTGCGCTTGGCGGCGCTACGATGGCAGGGGTATGTGCAGCCTTTGCAAAGGCGGGCTCGGTGACGGTTTAGGGTCTTGGGAGTTTAGGGTTTAGGGGTCTTGAGTTTGGGGTTTAGCGTTATGTTTCGGGATGAGGTATAAATTTGAGGCTTTGACTTAGGCTTACGGGTTTCGACTCTCCCAACTGGGAAGCTTCGGGCGGCCTCGTTTGTTTTGATGTGAACTAGCAAATCGTGTCTTGTTGTCAGCGCAATGCAGGTCGCTATCGCGCATGCTGGCTTACTGCCTTGCATGGGAATTTTTCTAGGCATGGGACTCTACTTTTGCTTCAATGTCCTGCGATTACAGCTTTATCGACTACTTTTGTGTTTTGGGCTTTCGTGAACTGAAGCCTTCAGATCTTTTGTAAAAGGAGCTGAGGTAAATTCTTCGTCGTTTCACTGTGAAAAGCAGCCGGAATCAACGGGAAAATCGGCACAGGGGCGTCTGAAGTTTCTAGGTGTTTCCCAGCCCTCCGTTCTGTTGGCCGCAACCTCGCAGCACGGCAGATACACCATACAAATGTAAGGCATTGGGCTTTAAGTTTGGGGTTCTTGACTACCGGCTACCGCAAGCTCACCTGACAGAAGTGGCCATTCAATCCCTTGGAGGGCTGCGGGCACGGGATAACACATTGCATGCAGCTAGATTGTGAACCTACACACTGCCAAAAACATAAAAAAGTTCCCCACGATTACAAAAGCCTACTTTTTTCTGTATACTTATAAACGCTATACACCCTATAATTATAAACCCTGTACACCCGGGAACCCGAATTATCCTAAAAGTTCGATCGGGCTGCCTCCGGATCCGACTTGAAAAAGAACCTTTTCGGCGGATTGGGCGGAGGGAGTACCTGGCAATATCACGGCTGCTTCCAAAGCAAAGACTACCTCGACCTACCAGAACCTAGGGTTTAGGGTTTAGGGTTTGCTATCTGCTAGAGCCGCTAGGGTCCTAATAAAATCTAATTCTGCATGAGGGTTCACAGTGTGAAAATCAGTCAGAACACGCGCAGGCTTCGTTGGAAGTCATGAAGGCCCAGGAAAGGTGAGAACGAAACGGCCATCAATAAAACTCAGATCCGGGGGCTGTCGCTGCATGCCTTGCTGCTCATGCCCTTTTCTTGCAACATGGTTTCAATGTCGATGCCGTGAGTGGTACGGAGCGGTTGGGTCCTGACTGCCATAGAGGGAGCATGGAGCTGATAACTTTGTGTCTACAGACAAGGCTTTTATGTTTACAGACAAGGCACGGGTGTTAGGATGCCGCTTCCCCAACCGCCGTGCAGGAAGACACCCTGAACTTACTTCTACGCTGAAATTCAAGACCGCCGGTTTAAACCCTACTTGATATGAGACCCCTCCGTAAAAAGCACGGGATCTCTACACAAAGGAAGAGGGAACAGCACAACAATAATCAGCCCTGGAAGGTGTGGGCAAGTTATGGCCCCACATGCCTTTTCTAACCCTTGATGGGCCCCTTGCCCTGAAAACCGTAAACCCGGCTGCTCGCCTGTCCCTTTGGCCGAGCCTCCCAGCATTTCATCAGGCTTACAAGGCTGTTCGGGGTGGGGAGAGTTTAACAGTTTTAGGCAGAAGCAGTTGAAACATGTCCGCATCTCAGTGAACGATACACAACATGGTAAGGCATACGGGTAGTTCTCTAAACTAGGGTCCCTTTTAGGGTCCTTTTCATAAGGGTGTCGTACCATAATTGGGACCTAAAAAGGGACCCTAATTTAGAGAACTACCCACATGTTTTGCAAAAGCACGCGGAAAAACAGCTTTGCCTTGTCAAGTGTTACCTTACCTACACCATATCTCGTCAAGGAGTTCATGAAAGATCCACACATACAATGTCAAACATTTGGCATATCCCCTCCGCACAAAGCTCCAAGGACGTGCCTTACAAACTTCACACCCCTCCGACGTCCACTCAATCCTAACACCCTGCAGTCTCGCGACTCGCTGCTTTCCTGTTCAGTGTCCAAGTAATGCCATAGCCATATAGGGTTTAGGGTTTAGGGTTTTGGGTTTAGGGTTTATAAGGGTTTAGGGTTTATATAGGGTTTAAGATCTTGCACTTCGCGCACCGAACTTATTTGCGATGTGCTGTTGCTGATGACAAGGCAGCAGACACCCCTCGCAGCAGCAAAAGCAAGCAGCACAGCCGACAGCGGAATACAGAGGTCGAAAGGAATAAAGAGTGAATAATACTTGTAGTATACCAATATCCTTTTATCCTCTCAGAATACGTATGTACTCTAAGCATAAGTATACTACAATACACGAACAGAATAGACCCTATACTATACTGTATATTGCTGGAGCCGCAACCAAAACTCTGCTCCGAAGCTCGAAAATATAAATAGCAGAGCGCCGAGGGAGGCGGGGTGCTTGTTTCGGGCTTAAGTATAAGGTTTATGTAATCACGAGCAGATATTTCAGCCAGGCACCCAACCCTACTAAACCTAACACTTCGCCTTCGGTTGCGCATCCCGACGTGGAAATGCCGGCTGCAGCAGCACGGAGCGCGTCGCAGTTGGCGGCGCTGGCTGCGCCGGCGTTTGCGCCCCCGCAGGCTGGCATGGTGAAGTTATGTTTTGGGCTCCATAGCAGGTTCCTGCGGGGTCTCTGGAAGTGTTCAAAGAAGTAGCTAGAGAGAGAGGGAGAGAGAGAGAGAGAGATATATATATATATTTATATACACACATGCACACATAATATTTCTCTCAGTTCTCTCTGCCGTTGAATCCAGAGGGTCTAGCAGCCCCCCGGGACTGCGCGAGGCTTGGCACCTCAGGATCCTTCACGGCTAGGTCTGAGGGCTTTTGCCGCCTTTGGGTCCGAAGACAACGGGGCGATGGTTTTTTTGTTTTAGGGCCTATGGGGTTTTAGGGTTTTAGGGTTTTGGGGTTTTAGGGTTTTAGGTTTTGGGGTTTTAGGGTTTTAGGGTTTATAAGGGTTAAGGGCAGTAGCCTCTTTACTCCATCATATGTCTAGTGCGGGAAGACTGCTCGGTTCCATTCCCTGGGGCTGTCGCGTTTTGTTGCATCCACACCATAATGTACGGGCCTAAATAATTACCAATACTAAACGGGGATTCCTTACTGTAATGATAGTACAATTTGTCCCAAAATCCTATTCTGATTGTTGAGGCCCCTATCTTACTTTGGCTTTGGGCTTGGTGCTTGGCAACCTTGGAGGTGCGATACCATTTCGAATCCCACTCCCGCATGTGCCCCGATGAGCACGAGCCGTCCGGACTGCCTCCGTTCTCTTAAGAAGCCACGGCCACGCGGTCATCCCGAACAAACCCCCACCCATCAGACCATCCTCGTAGCTGGGATCATCGGGGGTAAAAGCCCGAAGGGTGCCTTTCTGAACTCTTCGAGGCTTTGTGAGGCTAGAGCTATGGGTTTCTTTCAACCATCAATGGTGATGGCCAAACTCACTGTAAACCCTAAACCTGATTTGAAGAATAACGAACAGCCAAGCAGGGCTGCATGGCTAACTCCTACATAAGTACCACTCACTAAGCTCTAGCAGCCGCATAAAGTCATCAAGCCACAACCAATATGAAATTTCACTCTCTGCAGAAACCGACACAAGCCGCAAACCAAACACCCTAAACACCACAAAGCTTCACTCGCCTGCCATGCAACAATCTGCTGGGCTCTGGCTTGTGTTGTCACTGCCTGGCAGTCAAGGACTTTTGGATCACCAGGTTGGAGTCTACTCACTCATGCTGCATGCTGGTGTTTGTTTTCGTCTGGGCCTTCCAGAGTTGCAAACAGTGGCCGGGCTTAGGGTGTCTTGTTGTTGCTTGGGGTCGGGTTTGGCCCTTTCAAAATATTCAGGCCGTAGGGTCTAGAACCCGTTTACTTACGAGTCTTTTCGAAGACCATCATACTATAGGTTGCTTTATCCAGGTTCCCAAGTAGACCCTAATGACAAGGCTACCCTTTTTTCCTACTCTTTGGGTCTAATAAGGGACCCCAAAAAAAACAAAAAGGGCAAAAGGGTGCTGCTGGGGAACCCTGTTATGTAGGGCAGAGGCCCCTTTACAAGAAATGGAAACGTATTAAGGGTTTAGGGTTCAGGGTTTTCCAAATGGAAAATTACGTAACCCTTTTCAGGAGGAGTTGAGTATTGCGATTTGGAAAACTCCGCATCGGCCACCTTGCTTCAAGCATGCGGCTCCGGATACTCTAAGCTCCTCAATCCTTACCAAGACTATTTTGGGGGTTCGTTATTGTAGTTTTAGTAATTTTAGTATAATACACCATAACGTAGGGGCCTAAATAATTACCCATAC
>CAJNJA010011233.1:0-13771 GCA_905231915.1 Symbiodinium necroappetens | reverse complement strand
ATTATATTATATTATATTATACCCTCATATTATACACTGCCTGCGTTGACCCGTTGGGTGTTTGAGCGTAGGGCACTGAGCTTCCGGGTAAGGAGAGCTTTGCATAGGCTGTTGGGCTCAGGTTCTGGGGCGTAAGCGTCTTATTTGCTGAGTTCATAAGCACCAAAAATNNTATCCCAAAAAGTTTAAAGTCTAGTCCTTCAGCGACTAAGTTAAGAGTGTCTAGAAACCCTGTCGACGGTAAATCCTGCAATAAGAGCCTTAAGGAATCCCCCCCAAATCCCCAAAAGACAAGTTCAAAACAGAAGGGTAGTTCTCTAACAAACATAGTAGGGCACCCTTACTAAACTTACGAAAGGGACCCTGAAACCCTGAAAGGGACCCTAATTCAGAGAACTACCCAGAAGCAGGAATCTCCCGAGACCAACCCCTCCAACCCCTCCAACCCTGGAAGCCGGGCTTAGGGTCTAGGGTTTTAGGAGTGTAGGGCTTTAGGGCTTTAGGGCTTTAGGGGTTTAGGGTTTAGGGTTCAGGGTTTAGGGCTTTAGGGGTTTAGGGGTTGGGGTTTAGGGTTTAGGGTTTGGGGGTAAAGCCAGGATAACCCGGACAAAACTCTGGAGGACACCTGCGTCGTAGGACTATTTTTGTCCAGTATCCTAGTGGAAAGGAAGGTTCACCTTGGAGATTAGAAAGGGGTTATCATACCCCAGACAGGTTAAAGGTTACCTTCCTTTACGACTCGACGACTAAGAGGATCTTGTCTGCATGCGATTTGGAAACACTCGAAACACTGAATGAACATAGGGGCCTTACTAATTACCTATACTATTTTGGGGGCTCCTTATAATAACTATATTATAATATACCCGAAAACCCTGTTCTAATTAATGCGGCCCCTACATTATGTATCTTGCTGGCTTCGGCGGTTTCAATAGTTAGTACCCGGTTTCGAAAAGCAATGGGATGTCTGAACACCGCTCATTTCTTCAATCTGTGACCTTGTTCCCTTTAACCTCAACACCCGTCAAAACCAGACCAGGGCCCCGAGAAGATAGCCAAAACACTCCAGTAGCCGGAGAATGCCCCTAAACCCTAAACCCTACTGTTGATGATATTAATCCTGCATTACCTTAAGGACCCTAAACTATGGAATTATGGTATATTCCTTATATTAGCCGGAGAATCCTGCACCATGCTGCAGAACAGGCACAAGTTCTTGGCTGCTGGCGTGCCAGAGGAATTCATGGAGTGCTGCAGGAAAGAAACTTTCGCCTGAGATGCCCAAGTGCATTTGGGGGTTTCCGAGACTATGGGGACCCCAAAGTAGTACCCTAAATAGTGGGATCCTTATTATAAGGACCCCCCAAAGTAAGGTACCCCTTAATTCCGGAAACTCCCATTCGGGTGTAGTGAGAGGGCTTCGGGGTTTGAACCTTAAGCTTGAAATCATCCCGTCTAGACTGAGTTCGGTCTGGCATTTGGGGTCTAGGCTTTGTTAGGATTTGTGAATTAGTAACCTCGTGGTCATGGAACCGAAGCGCAGAATTCCGTCCGAAATAGCTACAGCTACGCGCGCTGCAGTCTTGCTGAGGCCACACTGGCCCGAGCCTCCAACTGACGACCCTAAATTCGTCAAATTAATACTCCAGAGCCTACTTAAGACATAACCCTAAACCCTAAACCAAACAAAACCAAACCATAGCCGCCAGTCCCCTAAACCCCAAACAATACTCTAGATCTTCTTCTTTAGACATAGCCTTAAACCCTAAACCCTAGCTGCCAGTCCCGGCCCTGAAAGCCTCCACATTGAACCTCCAAGCCTGTTTACTCGGAGTTAGGTTTGGTCGAGCATCGCACTAAGGGGAAATTCCCTTCACGCTGTTTCGACAACATCAACCTATGTATTCGTAGCTCCGATGTGCTTTGTGGTTGAATCGCTTTTTCATGTCAAAGGGTTCTGAATTGGCGAACTGAGACCACTAAGCAAATATGTTGGAGACTATGACTATAGGTACTATAGGTAGTCGCTTTGCAACCTCCAACATCTCAAAACCCTGCGGCGAATGGAATCAAACGGAAACAGCGTGTCACCCGGTCGCCCAATGCATTCATTGACGCAGTCACAGACTAACGTTTTGGGGGGTCTTGCACCTGAAGCGTATCATGCTGCTGCAGGCTCACCAAAATTGGCGCCTAGGGAGGGGAGCTTACAAGTAGGATCCCCCTTAGAACCCTGCTATCAGCTTCATGAAGGGATGCTTGCTTAATCAGCAGGGTAATGCCGCCTACCCATAAAGGCGAAAGTTTGGTCGTGGCGTGGTGTACCCTAGTGAAGCCGAAAGACGAAAGCCACACCAAACCTACCCTAACCCCCCAGGTACCTACTATATACGGTACGAGAGCCCCTAAGGCCCTCTATAGTAGGTCCCTGGAGGTTTAGGGCTATCTATCCCAATGAAGAAATCGAGTCCCGCACGGCTTCATGCACCGGGAGCAGCAGTGAAGCCTGGACAAGGAGGCCCAGCATTCTGGGCACCTGCCACCAGACAAGTAGCCACAAGGCTTACGGTGCAGGCTTTTGACGGTTTAGGGTTTTTTTTTGAACTCCTAGGGTTCAGGGTTTAGGGTTTTGGGTTTAGGGTTGGGCTTGGGTAGTTCGGCTTGCTACAACGAAACTCCTCGCAATTTAGGGTCTCTGAGCCCCCAACCGCGAAAACCCGAACTTTGGTCTAGGGTGGCTCCAAGTGGAAACAAGATCCCCCACAATAGAATAAACCCGCAAGCTCTGCAATATTTCCTCCTAATCAGGATCCCTAAACCTCTAAGAATTCGCTACTGGTGCTGCCCCGGCCCATGACTCAAAACCAACCACTTAAAGCAGGCAACCGTAGGCAACCGTTTGACGTAGGTAATTAGGCCATCTGATCTAAGCCCTTCAAAAGCCTCTCGAACGCATGCAACGCCCTATAACGCCCTCATAGACGGATTCCACCTGTAACGCTCTATATCACGAAACTTTGAACCCTAGGCTCAAAAGAGAATCCCCGAACCCGAAACCCTAGAACGCCCTTAGGGTCGTTTAGGGTTTAGGGTTTAGGGTTTAGCCCTAAACCCTAAACCCTAAACCCCCGGAACTCGCCTCCGCGCGCTGTGGCCAGCGCCGCGTCTGCATTCTTTTCCGGATCCAAGGGAGTGTAGGACTCATCCCGAGCCAAGAAACACGCATGTGTGGAATGGTGATGGGGTTAGGGGTTCACGGTTTAGCTTTGGAGATAGGCTTACGGTGGATTGCATGTGGGTTATAGGGTTTTCAGATACTCGCAGATCCGAAAAGAGCTAGGAAATGACATAAAGACTCCGTTTCAGGAACCCCTGTATAATAGGAACACACACTCATAATGTAGACCCCTGATGAATTGAACGCCTTCTCTTTATTCGGATCCTACAGTCCCTACAACAGGGCGAGGGGTCTACATTATAAATAACCCCCCTAAACCCAAAACCCCAAAACCCTAAACTCTAAACCCTTTAAACACCTAAACGCCGAATCTTACACCCTAAACCCTAAACCCCTAAACCCTGAATCTTACACCCTAAAGGCCGAAACTAGAAGAAACACTGCAGAAACACTCGACAACCGAACCCAAAAGCCCAGATGGAAACCGGAAGACTTGACCCAAGTCCACATAGAAGTGTATACAGACGTTCATATGTTGAGTACGGGTTTGGAGCGGATTTTCATACAGTTGCAATGAGGAAACCTACAGAACAGTATTGGTAAGTATTCATGACTACTTGCCGTGAATGCGCAGCGATCAACAACTTACGTGGCAGTTCACAATTGGAAGCCATATAGCTCTAAGCCCCAAAACAGGAAAGCCACCCCAAGAAATCCCGACACATGCCCTCAAGCGCAACGTGCTCAAGCGAAAGGAAGCAACCCCGTGGACCTCAGCTGATGCAGAAAATCCGAAATCCCTCAAACATCGCAGCTGCAAATGCCTGAAACAAAACCCCAACCGTATAATGCAAGCCCCCACACAAAAAAATCACATGAAACCCCCTGCAAAACTCTACGAAGAATCCATAGGAGCACCCAAGGGGCTCCCGAGCCTAAACCCTAAAACCTTTAGGGTTTTAGGGTTTAGGGTCTATAGGGTTTAGGGTCTAGGGTTTAGGGTTTAGGGTCTATAGGGTTTAGGTTATGGGGCTTATAAATGAAAATCCCCACATTCCCAGGACCCGGCTCGCTCTGATAGGATGTGGGCAGCAACTCGTGGCCTCACTTCGCTGGGAGTTTTGGGTCACTTTGTCTGAGACTTTAAAGGGGCTTGGGGTTTCGGCTTTAGGGTTTAGGGTTTAAGGCGTAAGGCTTTCTGGCATTCCCATCTCGTTTCTGTTCCTTAGTCGCTGAGTTCATAAGCACCAAAATGTGTACCTTTTCAGTTCTCCAAGGGATCATATTATCCCAAAAAGTTTATACAGTGTAGTCATTTAGCTACGAAGTTTCCCTGAGACTTTAAAAGGGGCTTGGGTCTTGGGCTGTAGGGCTTTAGGGCTTTAGGGTCTTAGGGCTACGGCTTTAGGGCTTTGGGGTTTCAGGGTTAAGGATTTAGGGCTTTAGGGTTAGGGCTTTAAGGTCTTAAGGTTAAGGCTTTAGGGCTTTAGGGTTTTTTTAGGGCCTGGACCTTCCAAACATCGCGGTTAACGGAGACACAGATCTTGAATGGATCCTACTACAACTTATATAAGGGTCTTCTAGGTTCCTGACTGACCCCAAAATGATAAGGGTACCCTTTTTTCCTGTTCTTCAGTTCTAACTAAGGGAACCATGAAAGGGTACTATTCAAGAACCTAGTCTTTACGGTGTGTTGATTCATTAAGAGATGTTGGAAGATCTGGGCAGTTCCTGACTGGGTTTTGGGTCTCAGGATGTGCGGCCGAAGCTTACCGGTTTTGAGAGGAGGGCTTGGTACTCGGGGTTTGAAAGCTTTTGGGTTTGGGGCCCTGTCTGCTTTTTAGCGGTTTAGGGTTTAGGGTGCAGGGTTTGGGGTTGATATCATAAAAGGAAGTAAAGCTTAAACAGGGTATAGGATAAGAGATCCGCAGACCAGAAAAAGATGCGCAGGGAGGATTACACGAGGGAATATACTTACCAATTCTTCCCGGGCCCTAAACCTAGTTGCTGAGTTCATAAGCACAAAATAATGTACATTTTCAGTTCTATAAAGGGTCATCTTATCCCAATAAGCTTCAAATGTAGTCAAACAGCTACTACGACCTTTCTTCTTCTCGTTATTAGTATCTTATGATGGTCAGTTTTGCCTTAACTACCTGAGGCAGCGGGCGCTCTCCCTTTGACCACCAGCTGTCTCACCTTTGGCCGCGCGGCGAAAGTGACAGGCTTCGTGGCCTTTCGGGCACACACGATATGAACTTCTGCTTGCGCTCACTCTGACTTCCTGTGGACACCTTCTCAAACAGCCGCTGGTACAGCTGGGCTTTGTTGCCCGTCTGAACCTTCTTCGAGTGTCGCACGCGAAGTTTCAGTTCCTTCACCTCGTTCGTGCGCACGTATTCAACTCAGATGCTGTTATGGTGGTTACTATTGCTTATTAAATAATATGTTTATCATCACATATCATTACCGTCGGTATTGCTATGATTAGAAGCCAGTTTTGGGGGGCAAAATGTAGTTTGCTTAAGAATTCATGATCTCAACATTGCTGTGTTGTAAGACTATTGGCGTAGGGTATACGTGCAGTATACGGCAGCCGTAGATGGCAAGCTAGGTATGAAACACAAAGACGGCAAACAACACTTTTTGTGGGTACAGTAGTTGGGCTTCTGTGATTGGGTTGTAGGGGCCGCGACTGTTCCTTAGGTTCCTTCATACACGCCAAGTACAACATACCCTCAATTCCGATCCTAATTGAGGATCCCATACTTTAAACACCTTTACACTAGCCTTTCATAGCCCTTGAAACGGGGACCCTTGAATCCAATTCTAATTTTAATCATTAAAGGCACTCCGTTGATCTTCGGTGAACCCTAAACCCTAAACCCCAAACCCTAAACCCTCAAACCTGTCCCCTAAACCCCAAACCCTAAACCCCAAACCCTAAACCCTAAACCCTCAAACCTGAACCCTAAACCCCAAATCCTAAACCCTAGACCCTAAACCCTAAACCCTCAAACCTGAACCCTAAACCCTAAACCCTAAACCCCAAGCCCTAAACCCTAAACCCTCAAACCTGAACCTAAACCCCAAACCCTAAACCCTAGACCCTAAAACCCTAAACCCTCAAACCTGAACCCTAAACCCTAAACCCCAAACCCTAAACCCAAAGGCCACTGAGCTCTCCGGCCGATGACGGCATTGCTGAGTGTCGACTTGCCACCTGGGTAGTGCTCTAAAATAGGGTCCCTTTTGGGATCCTTTTCGTAAGGGTGCTGTACTATATTGGGGATCTGAAAAGGGACCCTAATTTAGAGAACTACCCACCTGGCTCTCTCGGTGGAAGCTTGTCTGGGTTTAGGGTTTTAGGGCTTGGGCCATATTCAAGGAAAGCAACTTATTTACAATAGACCTCTATTGTGGCACCTCAACTTAAACTCCGTATTAAGAACCCAGTTAAGAGTTGGGTTTGGGATTCTCAAGCACAGCCCATTTGGCTCAAACCCACTGTTGCCTTCTTGGTCAATCCACACAAGCCACACAAATCTGATCTCCCGCCTTTCACGTTGGCACCTCGCATAAGACGGAGCTTCCAAGTATTTCAATTCCCGAAGTATCGGCCCAATCAACCGATATGTGTGTGTGTGTGTGAGGACTATAGTGCCATAAAACGGTGGTTGCAGCTGTGGCTTGCGAAATTGCTTTTGCCAAGGCGCTGTTGGTGTCGCCGGTGACCACGATTCGCAGCTGCGGCATGGCATAAGCGGCGGAGGTTTCCAGCAAAAGGTGAGTCTTTCAGACGTGGGCGATTGCTGTGCCAAGCGTGCTGCGATGAGTGCCCTCACTATGTCTAGATTTAATGAGATTTAATGTTTTCTGATCTCAAAGCTAAGCATCACCAGTCGGGTCGGGGATGTGCGGCCTTGGGTTTGGATTTAGAGTTCGGCTGTGATTTGGAGTTTAGGGACCATCTACTTCATACACTTAGGTCCCTTGTGGCTACAGGCTACTACCAGATGTGCTGGCGGCTTTAGTTCACGGATCCTGCTACTGCTTTGAGGGCATGAGAACCCACATGATGCTGGCGACCTGGATGCCTCATACTTCGAGCAAGCTGGCATTGGGAGTGACAACGTTTGAATACCGGGGCCCCAACAAGTAAAAGCAGCTCTGGTGGGATACAAATGGGGGTCCTAACCTTGGGGACCAAATGAACCTGATAAGTAGGGGCCTTATACCCTTATACTGTGAATCCCTATATGGTATATGAACCTGAAGCCCTTTTGAGGTTCATTTCGTCCTTAAGGAATGGATAGAGACGGGATCGGGGGGTCATGTTTTACAGTAGCTTGGACTCTGTCGGGCTTCCTCCAGACGTCAAAGGCTTCCTATTGCCCCCTTGGAGTTATGAAGTTGCTTGGGAGTGAGCTTAGGGTTTTAGGATCTACTTTAGGGTTTAGGATCTACTTTAGGGTTTAGGATCTACTTTAGGGTTTAGGATCTACTCGTTTTAGGCTTTGGGGTGTAGTCCCTGCGTAAACCCGGAAGCATCGCAGTGCAACATGCGTTAAACGCACAGGCTCGCTGCATTTTGGCCAATACCCGAAGGAAGGGAAGCAAAAACTGTACCACAAAAAGCGGCGAGTCTGAAGCAGTACCTAAGAGAAGCACGGCTTAAAAGCTAGCTACTTGAGAACGAAGCACACCATTGGACAAACCTGCCAGCAAATCGGGCTTTAATGATTCTAAACATATTGCGGGCACATTATGGTATATAGGGACTATAAGGGGCTATATCCTATGCCAATTGACCCTCAACCCTGAGCCCTGAACTCTAACCCTAACCCTGAATCCTAAACCCTCAGTCGCAGTCATTCCGACCCTCTGTTACCTTAAGGACGACATGAACCTCAAAAGGGCTTCAGGTTCATATACCATATAGAGATTCGTAGTATAAGGGTATAAGGCCCCTACTTATACGGTTCATTTGGTCCCCAAGGTACATCAGCACCTGACAAAGAACTCTGCTGGTATCATGCCGGGAGCTGCACGACGCCTCATTGTAGTATACACGGTATGGCCGAAAGAAAAGTGCAGGTGGTTGGGCTCCTTGAAGGGGCTACGAAAAGGGTTCCATAATATAGGGGCCTTCCTTGGTAGTAAGCACGTATTTAAGGAGCCCTGTGGAGTAATCGTGGTACTTAGTGTTTCGGCGTGTTTACTCTAACCCCCAAACCCTAAACCCCTAAAACTCTAAACCTCTCTGGAAGATCTTAGACCCCTAAACTCTAAACCCTAAACCCCCAAAACCTTAGACCCCTCTTGAAGATGGCTTCTCGGGTCTGTTATCGGCCTTTATGGTTGCAGGCAGGATGCAGTGCGCCATCGCTTTTGCCCGAAGCGGCTGCTGCTGTCTTGAAGTATATGAACGGGTGCACCCGTCGTTCATCAACAAATCAAAGCTGGTCGGGGACTTTCCACACACTAGCTACTGGGCATGCAATACGATGGATCTGCAATCGTATCACGGGTGCTTAAAGGATCAAGTGGCCTGGTAAGCAGGTTACAGATAGCTTTACACAGGAAGGAGTAAGAGAACCAACTGTTCTTTTAAAGCAGACACGTCTACTAGGTAAATTCCTAATAGCTGTTTTTCTTTGTGTTCCAACATTGCGGTCCCCTCACCAAAGGCAGACCATGTAGAGATTGGGTCAACGTGGATAAAGTTCCTACAACCTTCAGCTCTCTTGGGATCTAGGGTGTCGGGTTTGCGGTTTAGGATTTAGGGTTTAGGGTTTGCGGTTTAGGATTTAGGATTCAGGGCTTAGGGTTTGTAGTTTAGGACTTAGGGCATAGGGTTTATAGGGTTTATAGTGTTCACTCATATATATGAACACCTGGAGTAGAGAGCTGATGATACTGCCTGAACAGTTGAGACGGGCTTGGGGTATGTTATAGTAGTAAGTTTAGGGTTTAGAGCTTAGGGTTTAGGGTGTAGGGTTTAGGGTAAGCGACTAGGAACCGGAACTGAAGAACCACGATCACTTTCAAGTAAATATTAAACCCGACTCGCGCGCGTGTGCGTGAAGCTGTGTCTCTCTCTCTCACTCTCTCTGTGTCTGTGTGGGAAATCCCCTTTCCAGCCGTGCGCATCCGACGAGTTCCTTTAGCTTGGGCAGCTGAAACTGTCAGTTTCTAAACCTTGTTACTGTGGAATCCCTCAATAAATAGAATAGGGCTAGGGTTTTGGGGCCCACTATACTAGAATTATAATGAGAACCCTCCGGACTAATGCAGGCAATTACTTAGGCTTCTATATTATACCGACTTGTGGCAACTGGTGTGCTTTACAGCACCCAAGAAGCGGAGATTCGGGGGCCTATGTTACGCCGCCAGAAGAAGCTGCGGACCGGATCAGCGTTGCCGGTCTTCAAAATCTGACCCAGAAGCCCTAAACCCTCTAAGGGTTTAAGGTTTTAGGGTTTAGGGGTTTAGGGTCTAGGGTTTCGGGTTTATGGTAGAAGCCCTAAACCCTAAACCCATAGAAGCGCAGCTGTGCAAAGCGAGAGACTGGGCGTTGTAACTAAGCCCCCAAAACCTGATCCCTCAAACCCTAAAGACCCCACACACACACAAAGGACACCCTCCGTTGCCAGAAGCTTGCATTTCGTCCTCCGATGTTCCACCTTAAGGGCTCCTGCTAAGGGCTCCTATGCTTACGTCGTTGCTGAGTTCATAACCAAAACAAGTGTACACTTTCAGTTCTCTATAAGGGATCATATTATCCTAAAAAGTTTAAAGTGTAGTCATTCAGCTACTAAGTCCTACCCTGATCCCTGCAACTCCCTGAAGCCTGTAACCTAAAGCCCCCGTGAACTTAAAGCCCTAAATCCTAAAACCCCCTGAAGCCCTAAACCCTATGGTAAACTCCGCATGATCTCAGGTGCATGGAATCAGGCGACCGGCTAGATAGGACCGTCACCCTATGATGTTTTAGCAGGGACGGGCCTTCGGAAGGGTCCGGGTATTTATAAGGTATTGGCATAGGTGCCCAAGTTTCCTCAGTTCAACCCTAAACCCTTAACCCTAAACCCTAAACCGTTCCTCACCCTAAACCCGTAACCCTAAACTCTGTTCACTTTTTCACAAACAGACCCCAAACACACAAAGGGTAAAAAGGGGCACTCTTTGGCCCAGGCTTGGCTCTAAGCCTAACTCCCTAAACTCAAACGCAGTGGTCCCTGAACCCTAAGCCCCCAACGCCTGAATCCGTCTCCCTGAACCCTAAACTCGAAACCCTAAACCATAAGCCCGAAGCTCTAATCCGAAACCCTGAACCCCTAAATCCCTAAATAATCCCTAAACCCCTGAACCCTAAACCCGAAACCCTACAGCCTACACCCTAATCCGCATTCTCAAAGCTCCGGCTTCTCATCGACGTCCTTCACTTTAGGGCAAAGAAAAGGGTTAAGGGTTTAGGGTTTAGGGCATATAAAGTAGGGGCCCTAATAATTAGAATAGAGTTTGGGGGGCCCACTATAGTATACTTATAAATAAGGAACTCCCAGAATTGTGTTAGTAGTTATTTCAGCCCCTATTTTAGGGCTTAGGGGTTGGGGTTCTTGCTTGCAAGGTTCAGTTGAGGGCACTTTGGGAGTTTAGGTTTGAAGGCTTCGGTGAAGGTTTAGGGCTTCTTAGTTGCTGAGTTCATAAGCACAAAAAAGTTGACACTTTCAGTTCTATAAGGGATCATCTTATCCCCAAAAAGTTTAAAGTGTAGTCATTCAGCTACTAAGGTTTAGGGCTTAGGGCTTTTGGGTTAGTGTTCTTTTCACGTTCACTTTACATGTTTAGGCTTTCGGTCTTTGGGTTCAGGCGTAAGTCTAGGGCTTTAGGGCTAAGGGTCTTAGGGTTTAGGGTCTAGGGTTTTAGGGTTACTAGGGTTTATAACAGCGGGGGGCTTTCGGGGTGTTCCGGCTCCTGTTAGTAACATTGAGGCTTCAGAGTTGTAGGCTGTGGTCTTTAGGGGGTTATGCGGGTAGTTCTCTAAAGTAGGGTCCCTTTTAGGGTCCTTTTTATAAGGGTGACGTACTATATTGGGGACCTATTGGGGACCTAGAAAGGGACCCTAACTTGGAGAATGCCCCATGTGGCTTCAACCAGAACACACAGAAGGGAGACCGCCCCCTAAACCCTAAACCTTAACGCATGAGCTCGCCTAGATTGGTCTGGTCTGGCTGGCAACGACGTTCGGAGGCATCGTGGCAAACGTCGCCAAAACTGACCCCGTCATGCGCTTCCTGTCGCTGCTGCAGGCGTGCCCTGTCTGTCCCGTCGACAGCGTCGTCGACAGATAAAGCAAGTCGCACTAGCTTGCATTGGCCACGATCTCGCTGAAAGCCTGAGGTGCGAAGACAATGCCGGCCTGGCGGTAGTTGGCGATCTGGGTCCTGAGGGCAGCAGCCGTACCCGTCACGGCCGTTTCGATCTCCGTCCGAAGACGCAGCACAGCCTCGTCTCAGTCTCGCCTGCGGCTGTCAGCGGTGTTGTGAACAGTTCCTCGCCGCGCAGGTGCACCCCATGTAGATTCCCGTGTCAGAGGTGTACTCTGCCAAGAACTTGCCGTTGAAACGACACGAGGAGCATCCCACCCACGCTTGCCTTGAGAATCTGAGTGCTCTTTAGGGGGGATTTTATTTAAGTTGCCATAAATGGTGATCTATAGTGTATATTATGGTTTCTTTATTATGGTACCTTAAACAAACATAAATGGGGATCTATAGTGAATCATAGGGTTTCTTTGTTATGGTACCTTAAACTAAATCCCCTAACACGAACCCAGGAATCCGAGAAGCCACCTCCGAACCCCCTAAACCCCAGGGAGCCCCAGACTCTATCTACACCCGAAACCCCAAACCGACATATAACTCTCTCCCTAAGGACTTAGGCTTATAAACCGTAAACCCTAGATCCCAAATCCACCACCCTGAACAACAAAGCTTATAAATTTTCAGGGAACTGAATGCGAGCTGGCACGATGCCAAAACGCTTAATAATTAGGTTTCGAAGCATCGAGCACCAGCAGATCAGAATCGCAACGCAAAACCCTAGCGTCCAGCACCCCCAAAGCCACGCAGCCCGAAACTCCAAAGCCCCCCAACCCTGCAAAGCCATCACCCTAAACCCTAAACCGCAACCCCACAACAGCCTCTCCGAAGCCCTCGGGCATCTCGAGCTCAGGCATCTCACCTGGATAGCGCTTCTTCTAGCTATGTATGAACTGAAGCCATCTCTAAGGGTTACAATGAACTCACGGTTGCTCAATGGGTTGCATTATGAACGGTTTAGGGTTTTAGGGCTGTGGGACACTTATGGTCTGTGGTGCTGCTTCCAATAACGGGGCTTTGCGATCTTTTCTTGGGTTGCTTCAGCAGGATTAGGGCTTAGGGGGACCCTTGGGGATTCCGACCCTCTCAATAGGGTCCCTGTTAAGAGAGCCATAAGTGGGCTTAAGAAGGGTGCCCTTAAAGGGGTCTCCCTAATACCAGCTAGGATTCAGGCATCTTAAAGATTTCAAAGGGCTCTACGGGGTTGCTTAAGGGTTGTATAAGGCTTCTAACCTTTAGACTAGGGATTCTTATAAGTGTGCTTGCAACGGTTATGTAAGAGTTGCAGGTCCTCGGATTTTTCTGAGCTTGGGGCTACGGAAGGGCAGAATTCTGCAGTATGTTAAGTCAAGGGTTTGGGGCTTCCTGTAGCAGACTCTTGGGATGTTGACATATTCCACACTCGGGTTTTGCAGGGTTTTGTCCATCAGCGACAATCACAGTAGAGCATGCCCAACCCTAAATCCTAAACCTCAGGGCTCTCATCTCAACATCCGTCGTATCATCCTGCCTTTGCTCCATTAGTCAGAGATCTACATTGCCCCGGAATGTAGCGTGCACTCAGGGATCTACAGAGTTGCTGCAGAGACTGTATAGAGTTCGGTCAGGATCTCACGCGCGAACGAGTATGCCAGAAAGATAATCTGTGCATCGAGCCTCCTCCTAAATCGTAAACCCTAAACCCTAAACCCTAAACCCTAAGCCCTAGACCCCTAAACCTTAAAGCCGTAAACCCTACACGCTAAATGCTAAATGCTAAATGCTAAACCCTAAACCCCTAAACCCTAAACCCCTAAACCCTAAATAAAGGTTTTGGTAGGGATGCTCTCATGCCATTGAGCCGGATAACCCCTGATTTGAGGAGCAACCTTTTACCATGACGCGAAGCTCCTGAATCTTCAACCACAGGAAGAAGCGGCCACATGTGATATATATATATATACCCTAAACCCTAAACCCCTAAACCCTAATACCCTAAACCCCTAAACCCTAAAGCCCTAATTAAACCCTAAGCCCTGGACGCTCGCGCATCCTCACCTCTGAAGAAGCTCCCGCTCCCGAATCCAAAGGCCACGCAAGGGTTTAGGGTTCAGGTTTTAGGGTTTAGGGTTCCTTGGGGACCAAATGAACCTTATAAGTAGGGGCCTTATACCCTTATACTTCCCTAAACCCTAAACCCTAAAATCCCTATATGGTATATGAACCT
>CAJNJA010011232.1:0-10991 GCA_905231915.1 Symbiodinium necroappetens | reverse complement strand
GGTGGGTGGGTGGGTGGGTGGGAAGGTAGATAGGTAATCAGACAGATATGAAAGCAGGTAAATGGATCTGTAAATATGACAACAAGCATAACAATCATAAATATGAACACACGTATAAACACAGAACTAGCACATAAAGAAATAAATACCAACAGATGTATGTCTATATAGAGTCTCTATATATATATATATTCTGAGAGAGAGAGAGAGAGAGAGAGATAGATATATATATATATGCATCCATTTACTTGTTCAACCATATGTTCATTTATGTTTATGTACTTGTTTCATTTATATAGCCAGACAGCGTGAGTCTGCAGCACGCATACAGGACCAGACTCCAGGACAGCCGAGGTCAGCACCATCATGCTGCATTGTGCCTGGGAATGTGCTGGTGGTGGGTCTCTGTTCATCGAACGATAGAGTGAAACTCCAATATCGTTCTAGGTACAGGGTTTGGGGATTCAGAGGTATCTTTCGTATAGTTTAAGTTAACTTAAGTTGACAAGCAACCCCCAAGCAAGAGTTTCTTGCAGCTCTTCCCTGATGGACATGGGATCCGGTTCTTCATGTGGCAAGTGGACTGGATCATGACGTGGACACCTTTCCCCTCGTCGCCCGTCCGGGGGTTTAGGGCTCAACAACGACAGTCATGCAGATCCCGACTTCGTGCCAGTCTGTTTCGCCATGGCTGAGATATCGAAAACCTCCAAATATTTACAGGCCCGCTGAAAATCCACGTGCAGAGTACCTTCAGACATCGAGTTGCTGACCGCGTTTGCAGATCCAACTAGATGCTCCACAAAGATGCATGAGCCTCGGCTACACCTGGTGGGAGGTTTTCAGAACCACCGGCAAACTCAAACGACACGCTAAGTTCATCCTACTGCAATACCTGAACCCGAAACCCTGGCCGTCCACAATGATGCTATATCAAGGCCCTGGGGCCCAGTAGGGTGGATCGCGAACGCCAATTTGCATGGCACGCAGACGGCAGCCTGCTCCATCTCTACAGCTCTTAGGCTTCACAGGGCTTCTGGTTGGTTTAGGGGACGGAGCTGTCTTCTGATGCGCAGCCTGCTTTCACAGTTCAGTTTTCCGCTTTGGGACTACACTGCTTTCATTGCTGTCAGTTTCTAAGATCCTGGGGGAGCTTTCAAAGGCACACACACCCCAAACCCTAACACAACGCAAATTCTCAATCACTATACCCCAGCAAGAGATCTATGAACCCTAATATACCCTAACTAAGTACCCCAATTGAAATTTTCGGGCTTTGGTGTTTCGAGGCTTCGAGGATTCCGGACGAGCTGAGTTCCGACATTATACGCTCTAGGCTTACTCTCGGCCATACGATTTCGAGAACAGTCAAGGCCGAATGAAACCAGCTCATAGAGCGAATGTCAGGCTTCAGGAAAGAGAAGCTGATTCACAAAACATGAAGTTCTAGTGCAACACACCAAAATCCACTTACCTGGAGCAATGCGGCCGAAAACAGTCGCAAAGATGGCAACAATATGGAACAATCATCAAGGCACATCATGGGGGGCAAAGCGTGATGGTAGGCAAACTCGTGCCACGACAAACACCAGGAGACTCACCGCCAGTATCGTTCTGCTCATAATCATGGCCAGCACCAAAACAAGAAGAGGTTGAACTGGCGTGCAGTGGAGTGTCAGGTGTAGATCTGATCCCGAATCCCACCATAGCTGCATCTAGGCAGCTGATGAATAACACTACTTTGTGCCCTGTATTTGCGCTGCAGCCATAAGCATCCAAAAGTCTTCGCTCCTGACCCTGCACCCCAACCGGCCGATTATTTACAGTTAACCCGGAACCCTATAGACCCTTGCAAGCCGGCCTATCATCATCACGCAAAGCATCGGTGCGAAGGCCAAACTGCGCTGAACTCCCCCAGCAGAGTTGACGGCCCAGGAACCCATCGTGTGCCGCATGAAATCTGCAGAGAGTCCAGGGATTTAGTGCTTTGTCGGGCTTGAGGCTAGGGTGGGGCTTCCAGGCTGTAGGATTATGTTTTATAATCTTAGGGCAAGCTTCATTGCCCCCTTTGGAAAACATAAAGACGTTTCGAGTGTCACTAGGCATGGGCTTAAGATCCTGTGAGTCTCCAATCTACGAACCCAGAAAGCCCAAGAATTCTTAAACACCCCAGGTCTATTCTCTAAAGTAAGCCTCTGGAAATGAAGACTCTAGGAGATTTTGATTCGAGCATTGACAAGCTTCGACTTGGTCGGCTAGGAACTGGATAATGTGGGGGCCATAACAATTAGAATAGGGTTTTGGGGCCAAGTATATAATAAGGAAACCCAAAAATGATAGTGGTAATTATTTCAGCCCCTGTATTAAGCCAAGGAGCTGCCGACCACTAGCGCCAGGTAGGCGAGGTAGTAGACAACAGTCCTGAGCTGGGCCAGCCAGTGGTCTTTCTTTTCCCAGGATAGGCAGTGCTACTTGGCAGAAAGTCCTTTCCCGCAAAAATCCTGAAGAGCATCTTGGACTGTGGGCATTGCATTGGATTTTCTAGTCGCCCCTGTTTCAAAAGCATACTGCATCACGCACATCCGACGAGCCCCATCCCGAAGAGCAAGCCTCGTCAGTCGTGTTAAGCTATTCTGGCCCATGCACTTGCACGGAACCGGCATATAAGCATAACCATCCATACGAACAAACAAAGGAGTAAGCCTCTGCACATGCATTTCGTCATCTATGTAGTTGCTTGGCTTTCAACCATGCACGTTTCCGGTTGTACGTACATATGTCTGTATGTATACATATGTGTGTGCATGCATGTATGCATGTGTCTATACATAAACATGCACATTCATAGGAACACACATCTCTCTCTGTATACGCAGATTGACATAGATATGTAAATACATACATACATACATACATACATACATACACACATACATGCATACATACATACATACATACATACATGCATGCATGAACGCACGCCCATATACATACATGCATACATACATAGTTACACATACATACATACATACATACATACATTCATTCATTCATTCATTCATTCAGACATACAAACATACATACATAAATACATAGACACATGGGTATGTATGTATGTATGTATATATATATATATCTGTATGTATGTGTGTATGTATGTATGTATGTATGTATGCATGCATGCATGCATGCATGCATGTATGTATGTTTGTTTGTTTGTTTGTGTATATATGTATATATAATTAAATGTGTATATATATATATATTAAACATGCATGCGTATACACATATGTACACACACATATACCTATATATCTGTGTGTGTGTATTGTGTATGTATGTATGTATGTATGTATGTATGTATGTATGTATGTATGTATGTACGAATGTACGTGTGCATATACACTCATAGAAATATACAGTTCAAATAATCATATTCACACCTACTTCTGCCATTGCTGCAATGGTATTATCAATTCCTGTTCTTGGCATTGATGGTAAGGTTATTTTAATTTTGCCGTCGCAGTAGGAAATGCGCGGAACTAGATAGTAGTCGCGTTGGCGAACACCACATGCAATACATGACTTGTGCAGGTTCAAAAGCTTCATCGTGTATGCAAGGTAATCAGACCCTTGGTTTGCGATGGGAAATGAATATCATGCTTGCCCTATCTGCGCTTTCCCAGTCTCAGCTATTGCTAGTCACAGTTGTCAATTTCACTTAAATACTAAACAGTTTATCGTTGCTATATTTTGTTCTGCATATTAGTGAAGCAGTCTTTGTAGTGGCACTGGTGGTGGCGGCGGTGCTGGTGGTGAACCGAAGTAGGTGCCCTTCCGTTTCATGGGGCCCGCTCTCTCTTGACATCCGCTTTCCTTCAATCTGGCAGTCTTCTGCACCTTTCTTCTCTTGCAATTTCTCGTGCCCATTGACTGCCGTG
This sequence comes from Symbiodinium necroappetens, assembly GCA_905231915.1. Classification (NCBI taxonomy): domain Eukaryota; class Dinophyceae; order Suessiales; family Symbiodiniaceae; genus Symbiodinium; species Symbiodinium necroappetens. The sequence goes on along the minus strand of CAJNJA010011232.1, from coordinate 7,050 downwards.
CGATACTTTAACTTCACCCGGTCACTCAGTAGAAGTGTCTCCTCAACAAACATGTGCAGTCCATACTCGTGCGACCAGGAAACTCCTTCCAAGCCCCAATCTTAAGCCGCAAATCCCAAGCTTGACCCTGAAGCCCTAAATGCGACAGCCTTAAACAAAACCCGCAAACCTTAACCTCCAAAGCTCTAAGTAATCTAGCCGAAGGTCAGGGTCATAACACACTTCATGGCTGTTGAGAGGGGAGGGCTCGAGGAAACTTCCGGCGACGGGCCCTTGGACCTCAGAGTTCCAGGCTTTGAAGGGATCATGAGGGGTTTGGGATTTAGGGTTCAGAGTCCATAAGAGGTTCTGTAAAGGTCGATGTCTCTAAGGGCTCGAAAGCCTCTAGACAAGCTCTATAAGGGGTTCCATGACGAGGGGCCAGGTCGGTGGGCACTATAGTATGATAGTATGAGCAAAAAGCACCAAGGCACAGAAGCTGTTACCGGAAATCCATTGCCCATTGCTTCTAGGATTTACGGCTCCAGCGGTTCTAGGTCTTCGCCGATTTGGGGTTGCCGTTTATCAACAAACATCGGCAAGACTTGCACCAAAGCCTCAAATGCCACACCTGATATAGTAGCCTCTATAATGAACTGAGAAATTCTGACCCCAAAACTGAGGCCTGCAATTCTTCAAAACAAAACTTCATGATGAACAGACCACCTTCCGCACATTTTAGGTCGTAGGGGTGTAGGGTTAAGGGCTTGGGGGTGGAAGGTTTCGGGTTCTCCTGAGGCCCAGACGCCTACGCATTTTCTGCTGTAAGCTTTCGCTCGAGCGTCTTGGGCTGGCCGACTCTTGAAGTTTAGGTGTGGGCTCCGTCGACCCCATCCCACAACCCTCCTTGAACTCTTTAACGCTACAGCTCCAAACCCTAAGCCCGGGCTCCTAAACCGTAAGGACTCTAACCCGAAGGAATACCACCATCAGGTCGCGAGACTCCATCGCTGCAACGCTGAGAAGCACCACAACTGTTCCGACCTGGAGAACGGTCTGGGGCCCAGGACCTAGGGCTTTAAGGTTTCGAGGGTTTTCGGGTTGAAAAGTTTATTGGCAAAGCAGCGGCAACGGCTTATACAGGCGGACTACATGCCAAGAAACGTTAAACTTGTTCGATAAACCCAATCTGCCGGATCTACCTTAAAGACACGACCGGAAATTGCAAATGAGATCATTGGTAAAGGTCCCAGCTTTACGGGTGTTCACCGACAGCAGGTCTCCACACTTCAACATTCGGGTTTGGAGCAGGATGTGCATCTACGAAATACCCCAATTGACTCGGTGACCTTTGTTGTGAAAATGTCCTAGGGAACTGAAGGTGAACCTTTTTGCAACATAGGGGTTACAATGCCGCAGACAAGTTGGAGTTGAACCACTCGTCCACTACGAAGATGAGGTTGGCACAGCCCAGCACACTAGTGTAAGGCTAAAAGACGGGCTGGAGTTCAGGATGCAAGCATTCCAAAAACTGAAAGTTCGAGCCGTCAACAAGCTCGGACTCAGGCTGAGGTTTAAGTAAATGCATGCAGGCAGCATAGATGCAGCATGTAGTGGCCGCCCAGAAGACACCCAGCGACTGTCGGTCCAATGCCCCATTCGGCGAGAATGCCTCGTGATTCACCGTTGGTTGTCTTTTTTTCCCAAAATGTCGTCAACACCAGGCAATGTCTTTATGTCGCTCTCTCCCTCTCTCTCTCTCTCGCTCATTCGGTCCCCTTCATTTGCCAGCGCCCCTTGGAAGCCCATGCGGCACATGCTGACTGTGAATGAAGGCAAACCCGAAGTAATCGTGTCCATCATTCATGCTGGCAGGCAACAGGTCCAGCAGCTTCATCACCCAGCAAGCTCGTTTTCGGGAGTTCCTGCCGCATCTTTAGCATCGTGTGCCGCTTGTTCTGTATGGACACTCTCTACCAACGAAGACTACCGATGCTAAGTATGCTTCAGCGATCGTACAGTATCTGTCCTGATTGTGGATAGCTGCATAGATTGACCGTGCCGCCTGCGCGATGGTGGCAACTGTGGTCCTCAGTCATGCTCAGTGCGTGTCTGCATGCCATCCGAAGTGGTACTTGATGCTTGCTGCTTTTTTCACACGCCGTTGTCCGGCTGCACACATGGCTTGCTCGGGCTCTTCTGTAAGTGCCGCGCGTATACATGGCAAAAGCTGCCCACGGCCTGCAAATTCGTCTGATACGACGCATGCTACGGGGATCCTCCAATGTCTTCAATCGAAGATAAACCCTGCGCCCAGAACTCATCCTAAACAAGATTTTTGGACATGTGCCTGGTCTCCAGTTGAAGCTGCACCGCCCGCAAAAGAATCGCCACCAACAATACACACAGCATGGGCGGAAACCTGTCCAGTGCGCAGGCAGCAAAAGTGAGAATTTACGAAATTGTATGTGAAGCCGATCTCAAGCGAAACTTCGACCATGGTGCTGCAGCGAGGTTCGCGTAGGAAGCACAAGCGGATCTTCTTCCTGAGCCGGAGTGTAGGGTGCAGTCAGTCACGGAACACCACTCACCGTTCCACCAGGCGACCAAGTCCGGGCTCGACATCGGTGAAACCGCGCCATATGGGGGATCCTGCTTGCGGGCTATGTTCTGGAGAGATTCAACCGGCGGAACCGTTACAAACACTGAACTCTTCCACCATGCACCAGTGGTCACGATTAGGTCTGAAGCAATCTGCAGTCGAGCATTCCACATGTCGGAGAAGCAAACATGGTCCCTCAAAGGTCGACGCAGTCCTCCATTTTGCGAAGTTTGCGGGGGGCGGCCACGATCTCCCGGATGCCACTCTCGACCAGATACGACAACACCAGTGCAAGTGTACCTGATGCTTGCGTCCGAAAACCGGCGCGCACGTCTGTGATGAAATGCTGACGACAAGATGTGAACACGACCAGCGGGCATCTCTTACGACTTGCGAAGTGGCTGCGAAAGTGTAGCGAACACAATTCATGTCCGTGTCTGTTGTTGGATCTTGCCAGGAATTCTGAGAAAGCACTGAGCCGCTGAAGTAACGGAGAAAGAACACCGCCAAGGTGCAGTGCATGGATGGTCCCAGTGGCTCGCTGATGCCAGTCTGTGCCTGTCGCTGAGGTAGGGAACAAGGGCTGCAGCAAACCCCACATCTTACATCTTGTTTAATCAACTTATGTAACCAGGAAGCCACAACCCGAACCCAAAGGGTCATTGGATCGCCCATGTCCACTTCTAATGATTGACGTGTCACATTCGTTTCCTTGTGCTTTATTGAATTGAAGTAAACGTTCCACATTCCTTGTTTCGCAAACATTCAAGAAGGTTTCAGGTTAGGTGAGTCATAAGTTGATTAAGTGGCCTGGCGGTTACATCAGTCTCTTGTCCTTCTTGGGTGACTCAAGATCGGTGGTGGAAATCTCGTTCTCAAGGTCTTGTTCCTATAGCAGGATTCGAATGGATGAAGAGAATGCTGCTGTGGTTTCTTTGTAATTAAATGGAAACAAATGAAAGGAAAGAAATGCATGGTCAATTTAATTAAAAGAAAAACGCAGCATCATTTCGCTTCAGTCCTTCGTTGTTTAATTTAAATTGAAATAAACATGCGATCACTCGTTCACTTCTAGTAGAACAAAGTAGGAGCTCGCTTCGTGTCTAATGAAATGAACAGAAACGGCCACAAGATTTAGTTTAATGAAATGTACCAAATGTGAGAAAAAAGAGTAGCATTAGATTCATCATTTGCCGTTCATTTCGACCCCGCTCACGGTCTTCATTCTAGTTCTGTTTCAAGTTAAATTAAACCACTCACTTAATCTTCTCTCGCTAGAAATCGCATGACGGGTTCAAAGACCAAAAACCAAAGCCCATTATTTAGTACATTCTTACTTCTGTCATCTTTCCATCTCTAGAAGAAGTGAATAACAAACCAAGAGAAATAAGAAATGAAGCCAGCGCTGCGTTCATTCATCCTTCATGCTCTTGCCCGTTAATTATCAAGATGATTCAAGATGTAAACATCAGTCATCATGTTGAAGTGGGGACGCTGTGTGCGAGTCCTCTGAAAAATTGTCATTGCCGGGCCATGCAGGGGACATCTGGAATCATCTGGGTACATGCTCCTCCTGTCAAGTAGTTCAATAAAAGAAACAAACGCACATTGGCCTGCATGGTGACGGTGCTCAACACGATGGCGCCACAGCACAGGAACAGAAAAGCAGTGGCAGTGTGGCGCACACCAATCATCGCAGTCGTAATGGTGTCCTTCCAAGCTCGGACTTGCAACTTAAGAAACTGATTGATGCAGTTGGTGCAGCCTGCCTGAACTTCGGAGTCACTATGTCGGACTGACGAAACGTCCGCGATGAATCGAACAAAGCAGGCGAGGGTCGCACCATACCTCATTGCATGCAGCAATCCAGACTTTGAACACGCATTGGCATGCCATGTGGCATCTTATGGAGCAGCTCGAGAAACGAGTCCAAGTCACATGCACAGCTGTGCCCACATGGGGGGTGCGCCCAACGCATTTCCTGCCAACTGCACCGCACGCAGCCTCGGCAACGCAAGCATGTAGTGTCCGTAGTATACAATGAAACCACCAAAATGACTACTAGAACTGTTGCTAGTATTGCATCACCTGTACTGATATCCTATAACTACAGCCATAGGCATCCACGGGCTGCATTGCGTGCCAAGCCACCGCGTCCCAATCCTTAGTGCGGCTGTTGCGGGGGTCTGCGGCGATAACTCCGTGACTTCGCTGAAGTGTTCTTGCCAGGCCCAAGCGGCATTAGTATGGCAATAACCGGGACCAATGACAAAGCCTCCGTTGCCTCATATCATGACGCGAAGTTCTGTGCGGAACAATACCAAGCTGATGCAACATCTCATGCAAATTGTGCCTTCACCAAGCGAGCTTCGATACAAGCAGCGGCCACCTGCACAAAAAAAAATGCGTCAGTGCAGCGCGAGTTGTTTGGTAGAGTAGGTCACGGCAGCTCTGCATCTGTACGACTGCAGCAATGCGCGGGAATGATCAATGGCAAGCCTCTCTCACACTCGCCACAAACCGGCTCATCCGCAACAAAATGACCTTGGCCGCATCACAACGAGAAGCAAACCCTTGCAAATAATCAGTGCTTTGTCGTGCGGCCACGGTGCTGCCAGGAAAACGCTGAAGAACAAACTGCTCAGCAGCATCGTGCATCGTAAAGCCTCGGCAAGTCACGATACTTGACGGACTTGACTTGCTTCAACTTGCGTTCTAACGTCCAACTGGTTGGTTCAGAACTGACCCGACATGGCCATGTCTGTCACAAGCGGAAACTATTTTTTCCGACATGACGTCGGCAGTCTGCTGGGCACGACTGACACGACATGAAAGCTGGGCATCTGGCCGGCGCAACCGGCACTGGGCTGGGTGCCCCTAGAACTTCATTTCCTGCAGATTGCGTATCTGCGCAACCGGTGCATGGAAACGTTGCACTTACCCTGCGACATGCACCTGCCTCCAAACGACAAGCGCAAAGCTTCTTCCACGTCCGTGGCGGCGAAATTCACCTCAAAAAAAATCACCCCACATAAAACTGGCTATGACCTCTTGCTATACAATGTAGTCCATCGGAGTTCCGGTCCGAAACAATGGAGCTTGCAGGTTCAACAACAAACGAAGCTGGTTACTGTAGCGGAACAAGAAAACGGTATGGCGTGTCATTCCATACGACTCAAGAATGGCGACCCGAGTGCTGTAGAACTCTGATGTCACAAGTGTTACACACCCTTGGCTTGCGCATGCTGTATTCAATCTTTCACGTCCTGCATATAATTTCGATTATTTTACAAGTCCACCTGACTGAGAATCCGCAGTCTAGACGCATCCCGGCAAGCACTCGAACAAACTCTGGCAGCGGCAAAACAGTGTGTGCTGCTCCAACGCATGCAACTTACACACAACATATTTCTGTTGGTGAATCTTTGCTCGTTGTGCATGAGTTCGCCCTCACACGAGGAAGCAATGGTAGCTGCGTGGCCTTTGCATGCTGCGTCCACCTGGCCGTTTAAGCGCAACTTAGGTCGGGCACGACTTTAAAGTGAAAACGCCTGTGGCTTTGGGTTACTTGTGCATGTTATTCACAATGCAGTTGTTGTATACACGCCCACATGCACCCAAGACACCAAATCCATGGCTGGCCACCACTTGCGTTGTCGCGGAGACCGCGGAAGTCTTGAGCCACAACATGACGCCAACGATTCGTCGCAAATGTTTCACTAGACGCCGTTGATTCCATTTGAGCCGCTGCGTTTATTTACGGCTTAAGCTAATTGCGGTATCTCGAGACGGTGCCCTTATTGCGTTTCATCATATTAAATACTGGCAGAAATTCTTGATCTCGTTCAAGTATCAATGGTAGTAGCCCGTTAACTCTCACAGCCATACATGTACCTGATCTCGTTTTCTGCGGTGACCCTATCTCGTTCCCCTCTTAAAGGAAGTTCTGACAAATAACATGCCGCGCGGAGGTGTGTCGTTTCAAAAGAGCATGGTATTGACGTAAATAACAGCCGTCGCTCGTTTGTTTCCACGTGCATGTCGGTAGTGGGACCCCTGGTGATCTTCCAGTCGGCGTGGTTTTCGGTTTCCAAACCGTGCGGCAGCCGACAAGGCGATAGGCCACTAAACCGCTGCATTTTCGCTTGCATAGGCTGAGAAGATAGGCAGCAACAACAACAATAATAAGAGTTGTTGTTGTTGTTGTGCTAGTAATGCTGTTCACGGCTGGCATTGCTAGTCATGTTAATGCCAGCAGTAGTAATAGTAGTAGTAGTAGTAGTTGTTGTAGTTGTTGTTGTTGTAGTTGTAGTTGTGGTTGTTGTTGTTGTTGGCCCGTACAACCTGTAAACACGCAAAACCGACATGCCCATTCCATCGGTATTTACTGTGTTTTCGACATTTCAGGTGCCGAATATATGGGTGGCGTCGGCGTTCCCGGCGTCTACAAATTCACGATTTTTTTTTTT
>CAJNJA010011231.1:0-13771 GCA_905231915.1 Symbiodinium necroappetens | reverse complement strand
CAATATGATTTTTCATATTGGATTCGTTTTTCAATATTCTGCACAAATTATACAGAACATGGAAATAATTGAAACAACACAAATCGCCGTGATCTCCGAGGCAGTCCGAAAAAATACCAAAACCCACAGGCCAGAACATTAGCATATTCCTCGAGACAGTCCCAAAAAGCAAAAAAGAAGAGATTTCGGAACCTCTCAGAAACATGAGCATACATCGCAAGAGAGTTCCAAAAGAAATATCAAAACCCATAGGCCACAACCTGACCATATCCCTCGAGTCAGTTTAAAAGAATCAAACATTTTGGAGCTTCTCAGAAATCTGAAAATGAGCACATTCCTCGAGGCAGTCCCATAAAGTACAATTTACCAACAACCCCAAGCCAAAACATAAGCATATTCCTCGAGACGGTCCGAAAAAACACAGAAACAGCATGTATTTAGGAATCTCTCAGAAGTGTGAAATGAACCTATTTTTCGAAACGGTCCCAAAAACATACCCAACCCATAGGCCAGGACATGAGCATATTCCTCGAGACAGTCCCAAGAAGACAAGAACTGCTTTTTAGAGCTGTTCCACAGGCCATATGCTTGTTTTGGGACAGTTTCGAGACATGGCCTTTGGACTAGCTCTAAATCGTTGTTGTGTTTGTGTGTATGCCGGTTTTGGATTATCTCGAGGAATTTGCTCATGTTGTGGCCTATGGGTTTGAGCTTGTTTGCTTGTTTTGGGACTGTCTCGGAAAATTATGTCCGCTTTGGATTTCTGATATGTTTTTGTTTGGGACTGTCTCGAAACATGGCTTTAGGAATTGCTCCGAATCTTTGTTTTTTGATTATATTTCGGGACTGTCTCGAGCGTCTCGAGGAATATGCGAAGTTCTTGGCTTTTGGGTGTTGGTGTTTGTTTTTGGAAATGGCTCGAGAGATATGCGCGCTTGAATAAAGCTTCAGAGTATTGCCGTCAGCGTTCTTCTCGACAGCACTCACCCACCCACCATCACGATGAAGAGTTCGTACTATATTGGAAATTATTACCAAACAGGAACATAATCAAAGTGCTCTTGTTTGTGTTCCTTTCTCTGCAAGCCTGTATGCCCATTCATTCATATCTCAGCAGTTTTCAGACCAAGCTTCATCACACGTTGCTTTTCTTAGAGTCGTGTCGGCGCTCCACGGCTAGCGTACCTCCTCGTAATGCGGTCTCCGTGGCCCTCTCTATCGATCCCGCCAATTCAGACGGAGTGGATACCAGAAGCAATCGGGCAAACAGACGGCATGAAGCCGCTGCAGCTCGAGATGCGTCAACAGGCCCATAGGAGCATAGGAGTACTTTGCGCGGGAGATCTTCCATGCAAAGGTGAGGTTATATATAAATATGCACACATACATATACATATACATATACATATACATATACATATACATATACATATACATATACATATACATATACATATACATATACATATACATACATACATACATGTTATATATATATATTGATTGATTGATTGATCGATTGACTGATTGATTGATTGATTGACTGATTGATTCTTTCAGCGGGGACTGCGTTGCTTGCGTGTTTTAAAACAAGTTCTGGTAAAGCCCATGAGAACGGCATAGAACGCCTGTAGCCCGACAGGATTTCTGTCATGACCTGTCGGAGATCAAGGGATGTCGGACGTCAGCACAGTAGACTTGGATCGACCAGCGGACAGGCTCCGGCGCAGAAAATTGCGCAGTTCAGGCTCAGGCTTGAGTTGAAGGCCTAGACCAAGCCCTAAAGATGTTGGCTTTCATGATTTTACATGTTATTCTGCAGTTAAACTTTTTCTTCCGTTGAAGAGGTTAGGATTTTGTAGTTCGTTAGAAAATGCCGTTCCGGTACAGTCCTGAAGAGCAGCGCCCAGGGCTTCTGCCGCTGGGCGGAAAGCCGTCCAACAACTCTGCGGCGAGTCGCGGCCCCAGTGCGGTTGGTTTCGGCAGTTTAGGAGTTTAGGGCTTAAGGCGCAGCGTTGCGGACATAGGGTTTAGGAGTTAGGATGTAGGTATTACGGCACAGGGCTTAGGGTAAAGGATGTAAGGTTTACCGCTGCTGTACTTCTTGTGCTGCTGCTGCTGCAATGACGACGGTTCTTCCTAGGTATTTCTGCTTACCCAAGTGCTGCACCGTGGAAATCGCCACGCTGACCGGCGTTTCGGAAGCGGCGCTTCTTATTCTAAGCATCTCATACGCCTTCAGCCATATCCAATAACTTCTAACACATAGCGGTTATCAATCAGGTGAAGTCGTCGTTGGGAAATGAAGGAGGTGGGTGCAGGAGTCAGCGAAACTAAGAGGCCTCGGGGGACCAACTAGCTGAAACTAAGAGGCCTAGGGCCCCAAAACGAAGCTTGAATGTCATTCGATTAAAACCCTAAACCCTAAACCGTTTTGAACTTTTTTTTAATAAATGCAGGGTATCGGTTGGGGGGGAGCCTAGGGGCCTAGGGCAGAGGGCATATACTCTTAAGCGGTGAGCCCAGAAGCTCAGCCAGTTCCGCGGCCCAAGCAACTTGCCACCGTAGACCCTGAAGCTCTAAACGCTTGAAAATGGCGTTTTTTTCAATATAGCCTTCAGCACCCTTGGGCCGTCAAAAGTAATTGTACTGGGGTCCCAATCCTTGACTCCAGCTGAAAAGTGCAGTTCGCAGAAGCACCCCTCGTATCTGACAGGTGGTGGATACATTCCCGAAGGCTCCAAGGACTCGCATTTGCAGGCTTTTGGGCCCTAACACCACAACACAGACGATAGAGGTTACCCCGCCTGAGAGTTTTGTCACAGGAAAGTCCCAGATCTTACTCTAGCGAGAGAATTTTCATATGCATAGTCTTTTCAACGTCAAGAGGGTATCCCAACGCTTGGCCAAGATCAAGAAATACTTGGCGAATTCTACGGCATCGTCAAGCACCCTGGCCACATTTCCTTCGGCTGGTCTTGGGGCTTGGGTTTGCGGATTTTAGTTGGGTGTCCAGGTGGCGTTTGGAAAGTGCCGAAAGAGCCAGGCAGAATCGAGCCCTCCAGGCAGGTGAGCGAATTGCGAAACCAGGCGGGTAGCTCACAGCAATGTGACAAGCTTCTGAAGAGAGTCCCTACGTAAAGGCTTAAGGAGCTTAATGGCAACTAGATTCGAGGTAGGGTCAATATTAAAATAGCCTTAGCCATAGTCGAAGTACTCATAACTGTACATACACCATACTTTTGGATTCCCCTGGGCCTTTCATTGCCTGGCATTCAGGCGCTCCGCTTCGTCGAACTAAATCTTCCTTTTTCGCAGCCGCACTCCTACTACCCCATGCACTATCTCCAAACACCCAAATCTTAAAAGCCCGAAGCCCCACTCCGTTCAGCCCCCAATCTAAAACCTATGCCCTGCCACATTTTTGGGTCAAGCTGAAGCTGATAGCACAAGAAAGCTTCCAACTGCTGCGCTAGCAGCCGAGAGCAATATCTCTCCATGTCCAACCCTATTCCAGGATCATCGGTGCTTGCGGTGGCGATGGACGCCCCGTGCACCGTGGAGCCCCCAACACGTGTGTGTGAGATGATGAGCCGCGGTGTGTCCGGTGATGCAGATGAGACCAGCACCGTGGACTCCAGCGGCAGTGATGTCGAGAAGGAGGAGATCGACGTTCAGTCTTGGAGCATCGTGGGTCGGAAGATCTTTGAGCGCCTCGCCGACTACGACAGCGATGATGACTTCGATGTCATGCAGAATGCGCCGATCAACACTCAAGCTTGGAGTGCGGTCGGGGCCAAGATCTTCAGCACCCTCGCTGATTTCAATGAAGATGAAGATTGAGCTGCTCCCTTCCAGTCAGGCGGCCGGCCAGAAAAATCCCTGGCAACCATCGAGATATGCCGCGCCTTCATATCCATCCATGAGCGCCGCAGTCGTCCTTGTATAGTTCAGTGGTCGTTGGCTTTCGTGACAGGATGCAAAGGACAGCGGGCCAACAGCAGCGCTCAAAGATTTCGGAACCCTTGTTACGTGCATTCTGGTTGGCTCACGTGCGCTTTCTGCATCCAAATGTCCGGTCATGTTCAACGCCGTAGCTACAGACTTGTGAGCATGCTCCGCAGAAGAAACGAGTCTCTGACTGCTGTGAGAATGTATCTTGAAGTATTGCATGTATGTGTATATATATATATGTACATATATATATATATCTGCATATACACACACACTCTCTCGACATTAGATGGATGTGGTTTGCATCTTTCTTTTGGCATTGGTGCCATGAGTACATTGGTGCTGTGGTATTCTGAGCTCGGGTGCTATCATCCGATATCATCTTGCAATTTTCACTGTGATAGTCCATGGTTGTGTGGATTTAGCGGTCACATTCATTCATATATATATATACATATGCATATGTGCCTGCATACATATACAGGTCGGGAGACATAGACGCAGACATAGACATCGGAATAGCCATAGGCATGGAAGTTGAGATAGACATAGACCTCTACGCACACACACACACGCACACCTGAGGGATGCCAGTTAGCGTTTGAAGTTTAGGGTTTCGGGATGGCTGTCCAGCTAAGCCAGCTATGAAGTGACTGAGGAAGCGTCAGAGCGTTCAAGGCCGTCATGTCCTCGTCTAGCCTGCACAGGGAAGCCTTCGTGCTCATTGTAAATCAATAATCTAAACATATATATATATATGTCTATATATATATATGTCTATATATATATATTTTTTCTGTTGTATATATACATGCATACATACACGTACATACATACATACATACATACATACATGCATACATACATACATGCAAACATGCATGCATACATACATACCTACATGCACACTACCTACCTACCCACCTACCTACCTACCTACCTACCTACCGACCGACCTACCTGACTACCTACCTTCCCACCGACCTACCTGCCTGCCTGCCTGCTTGCCTGCCTACCTACCTACCTACCCACCTGCATACATACCTAAATGCCTACATACCTACATACCTACATGCATACAATGCACACATACATCCATGCATACAAACATGCATACACACACGTACTTACACAGATATATATGTAGGTGTGTGTATGTATATATATATATACATGACCTCTCTCTCTCGATATATATATATATATACACACACACATAGTAGCTACATCGGGTTTTTACAGATAATACAGGTGTCTGCGTACTTCCTTCTTCTATGAGTATGTGTGTATGTCTAAGTATATTAGGTATATGTTAATGTAAAGTTTGAGACTCTGAGACTATGTAAATGCAAGTGTATATAGATATGTGTCTGTGTACATGTATAGGAAACAAGGTAACGGTGCATGTTTTTTTTCATATGCACATATGTGAACATGTGCATTGTGTTTTACATGCGCTGGCCGCCAAGGAGCTATAACGCAGAGAAGGGCTTCGGGCGGCGTGCTGAGACAGAGAGTGCGGCTATGTCGGGTGTGGGCGCGCGGGGTTTTTGGGCATCTAGGCCCCAGGACGTCCCAATAACTTGACTCCTTAGCCGTGCATAGGACAGCACGATTTCCTAGACACCGAACCATGGGTTCATGGATCGCGAGAACCTGAAGTAACCAGGTGCCTATGGCATACATATGTAGTAAGTAGCTTACGGTGTAACCCTATACAGCGACCCCCGTACACGGATCCAGTATTATGGGTAACTGGGCTTCTATATGTATACCCTGGACGGTAAACGCTGGCAAATTCTCAGTTTGAGCAGCCAGTCTGCGAGATGCTGGAACCCACACTGCTGGCGGGAATGTCCCAGCACGTATAGTAGTGAAATGTTTATGGTCAGGGTTTAAGGTCTGAGGTTACAGAGATAAGTAACCATGTAGATGTAGCAAATAAAGCAAGCGCTGTTGAATTCGAATCAACTTGGGAAGCTGGACAATGAACAATTGAAGCTCCTCGTGTGAGTGAAGAGAGCAAACATCATCAACGAAGGCCTGGACTATCCCAAGCCCTAAACCCTAAAAAAGCCTAAAACACAAAAACGCCTTACGCCTCAACCTTGAACACCTTATGCCTGAACCCGAAACACAAGAAACAGCTCTGTGAAGCACCAGGGAAGCAACGAAACGAATTCGGGGTGCAAATGAACAGAGTTTAGAGCTTAGGGCTTTTGGGGCTCTGTCCGTGAACAGGGTTTGGAGAATGCGCGCACAATATTTCTACAAGCTGCAGCGAAACATGTTCTAGATATGGCCATTTTCAAAGGCTCTTTTGGGTTCAATCTATCTCTAGGGAGTCAAGCATGCAACCCAAGTGACCCATTCTTCAGGTAACTGTACCCCCCTGGTATGCCACGAGGCAACCAGGTCAAGGAAGCTGGCTGAAGCAACGGAGCCACCGCACTCAAGTCTGGTCAGAAAGGCAGTAGAAGAGGATGTCCTGCCAAAGCTTATAGCTTTTCATGTGATGATGTCGGAACATAAGCTTCATGAGTATGAAGGCCTTGCCTAGTATTGACTATAAAACACAAGGTGCAGGAAAGCGTTGACTGAGGTTTGCGTTCGGCAGGAGTTTCCAGCTTTTGTTCAGCATTTATCGGTAAATTAGCCCTAAGGTTCATCGTGTGCGATGCCCTCCGAAATCAGCATGACGGAGATGCCAAGCTCTCAGTGACACGCTACCTCCAGCCTCGGGATACTAAACTGAATCTTTTGTGGGCTTTCGTGTTCCTTACAATAGATTGGTGTTGCGTGTTGTTGAAGGCTTTCTCTTCCGTGCTGCGAAGTGCAGAAGCGAGGTTTTGCGAGTGCCTGTTCCAAAGGATAGTCCAATTCTCCACGGCCCGTGTATAAACCGCGCTCTCAGCACAAGGGGTACCTTAGGCACACGCTTATGTTGTGAAGCTTCACGGGCCCTTCCACCCCAGGAGTCCCCCCCCATTTCTGGGTTTAGGGTCTAGTCTTGAGGGTAAAAGACTCCCGGGGAAGAGCCCAAATTGAGAGTTAAGCCTCTTCTCTTCGAGGGCCCTACTTGCAGGATCTCGACCCGAACCCCTAAAACTCTAACCACGCCCCCTCCAGACCTAAAAGACTTCAAGCGTAAACTCCCAACTCTGTTTATCCTATATAAGCCACTTATGAACCCCCGAACCTCAGACGCTGAACCCTGCTCTATCCAAGGGCCCACACTGCTTGTCAGCCTTGAATGCGCCAGACATCTGCAAGCTGAGGTTTACTTACACAACCGGCATGTGGGAGACTTCAAGGTGGTGGAGCTGCGTAGTAATCTACGACTCCAAGTATACAAAAAGTATCTACCCATAGGCTCCTTAGTAGTTCCTTTTTGTGGCTGGTATTTAGGATCCTATAAAGTAGCCCCAAAAAGGAACCGCTAAGGAGCCTATGGGTACTTTGGGACCTAAAGCCTATCTACTTCGGACTATCTGCAGTGTCAGGGAAATGATCTGTAATGACACACGAAGTAGGCATGACGCCGGTTACGCTGGCTTTTGGAAAAGGTTTATATCGGGCTCGTTTGGAATTCTGCATTGCTCTGCAACATGTTCTGAGTAGTGCATACTGATGTATGTAATGAAACCCTAAACCCTAAATATGTGCACGTGCGTGTGTTTTTGCCGGATCGTCTCCGGAAGCGCTTTGGTCAAAGGTAGCTTCTCGTTTACCCCTTTAACCTTCAAGGTGAACGCCTAATCTCAACTGTACTAATCTCAACTGTACTGCTTCGGCCGGTTGTTGAAGACAGTGCCGGTTACCCATAGGCCCCTAAGTAGTTCCTTTTTGTGGTTTATATTTAGAATCCTATAAAGTAATACCAAAAAGGAACTACTTAGGGGCCCATGGGTAGAGGTGATGAAAGTACTCGAACCTCCCTTGGAGGTTTAGGGCTTTTTCGGGGGCTGTGCTCGTGCCAGATGTGTATGGTGTTTTGAGGTTGTTTGGGGTTTGTGAGGCTTGCTCTGGCTCATCACTGAGAGATTGTGGAGCCCAGTTCGGCTGTCTACCTTTCTTTTCGAAATGGATCAGTTTTTTCGTTAGGAGGAAATTCTGGTTCCTGCAAGCATGGTCCTTCTGTTTTGGAGGCCTCTGAACCTCTTCAAGGCATCGACCGTAGATCATCATGAGTAAGAGAAGCTTGACAAGAAGCACTACACACGTTGAGCACTTTCCCTACATGAACCATAAGGGTCCAAGTAGTCCTTATTTATGGTTTTAGGTACCCGAAACGGCCCCACAGTCCCTAAATAATGAACCCAATAGCTTTTCCTAACGCTTCTTCTGCTCCCCTTCTTGCAGGTTGGGCAGGAGGTCAAGTTCCAGGCAGATCCATTCCCACTCGAAGCAAACTCGCTCGTGCGTAAGGTTTTGGACTCGCGTCGTAGGGTCCTAAGCCCTAAACCCTAAACCCTAAAGGGCTGCTAGGATGCCCTAGCTGATGAGCTGAAAGGCATGCTCAAGCAGCTGAGCATCGACATTCATGTGACCCGCACGGAGATGAAGACCAAGCTGGACAGTGCCCATGCTGACCTCAAACGCTTCTATGGTGAGCTCAACTCGGGCATCCGTGGGCTAAATGTACTGGTGCCGAACCACAAAACCCTGCTCGACACGCACAAAGATTCGCTAGATTACTTGGTTCGTGCGAATCAAGCAGAAACCGAGCGGATGCAGGCGGTGCAGGCCACACTGGAAACGGCGACCAACGTCGAAGATCGCTTGGTTCGTGTGGAAACTTTGTGCGCTGGCAACGCTGAGAGCCTCAATGACTCGTCCGACCAGTTGCAACAGCTCAGGGAGCTGCTCAACCTCATGATGGACAATGTGAGCACGATCATGGAGCGAACCCCTAAACTGCCGAAGCGCAATCCCCCCCCAGCCGATGCGCCTCCAAGCTCTGCTACGCCACCTCCAGCACAACCGGCGCCGGCACCGACTACTACGACGACCACCATGCCTACTGTGCTCGACCCGCAGCCGCTCCGACTCTCGGAGCACCTACAGCCTGTTGTTCGTGATTCACCAGGCCAGATCTATATGGTGGGGAATCCCACGCCCCTGCGCAATGTCAGCACACAGGAGCTTCTCCAAGCCTTGCTGAGTCGTGGAGGCCACTTTTGACACTTCCTTACCTAACATGCATACCTGAGCCACGCCGTCTGGAACCCTCATATATGCTTATATCCTGGCCCTAGGCCGCTGTGCTTTCCAACTTTTGCGTGATGTCTGCTCAGGTCCCTGCGACTTAATTGTACTATAGCACTTCACGGCAATTCAATTTTTCAATGCATCCCTCCCCTGGCTGTGCGGAGCTAAAGCCCCGGCTTGGGCATGTTTTAATTCTTAATTAATCACATGTTTCACGCTTGCACTTAATCCTGTACATTCTTAATTCATTCTGCCTGTCTTAATTCGTGCCTCCTAATTCGTAATTTCCTGACTTGCTGCACTGCATGATAAATTCGTAATGTACATTAGCACGACACTAATTACCCCGACCCATCAGGCCGATGTGGGGCTGGGAATTGCGAGCAACTTTGATTTAATTACACGAGGGTGTTGCGCCCTTGCATTAAACCGTGATGTGCACTGTACGAGCGTTATACCGCGTGATGGCATGCAAGAAAAAAGACTTTGCGCGCAGGCTTGCAGACAGTGTTAGCGCGAGAACCTCGCTGCTCCACTAGAGGAAGGCCTTTGTTGTTGTCACCTTCGTACTTTGCAGCCTTCGCTCTCAAGATCAAGTTCAGAGACATTTAGAGGGATGAAGAGACAGTGGTGGGAAGTAGCGGCTGCCGCTGAGCCCCATGCTTTTCTGCTTAGCCTCGGCGCCTCCTCTCTGCCTTCCCCCCCCTTTGCCTCATCCCCTCCTAAGACTGACAGGACAGTGTGCGCCCAAACGCAACTTGAAGTTGAACCTGCACCCCCCCCTGAAGAAGACTCCTTGTCCGCTTCGTATCGAACCGACTCTCCCTCAAGCCCCGAGCCATGGTCCCCTAGTGAGACTGACCTTGACAACCAAACCACAAATATCCTAGCCAAAGCCCTGAAAGTCGATCCTCGTTATGTTCCCGCGGAGGCCCTTGCATATAGTCTCCTTTGCAAGCATAGACGAGGCCAAAAGATCTCAAAGGACGACGTAGTTGAAATCTGGGACACTGTGCCTCCCAACCTTAAATACTCTGATCCCAAAGGAGGTCCCGGCAAATATGTTGTCTTTGGTGCTCATCCCCGTAAACATGATCAAATCACGAACCCCTCCCAGCTCCTCCCACACTGTACAGAACTGTGCGTTCGATACATACAACAAACCCACCCTGCCTTTGAGTTCAGCACCTTTGCACTGCGCCTCAACATGAGAACGCCACCGCATAGAGATATGCGCAATGGCTCCGATGCTAGTTACATACAATGCCTAACCAAGGTTGAAGGTGGAGGCCTCTGGGTCTTTGATCCGGCCGGACATGTGGAGCTACATCATTTAAACCAAACCCTCACAGGCACAGTGCACGACATACACGAGCAACCTGTCATTTTTGAAGCTAGGAGCAAACTACATGCCACGATGCCATGGATAGGTGAGTCTAGATTAGTGCTTGTTGCCTTCACAACACTTCATTCCCTGGCCTCTGCCCCCGTGAAGCTCTGGCTGGAAGGCCTTTCCATCCCACTGCAGGCCAAGACAGCCTCCCTCAAACAACCTACACTACAACAAACTTTTGATCGACTCCGCCCTGCGCCTGTTGAAATTCCTGATGATAGTTTGTAGGCCCCTGCATTGACCCCCGCCTTGCCTTGTCAGCCGCACACCCCTTTGAGCCCAGCGCTTGTTGATTTCGTTTGTTCATTTCTTGCCTCACCATGCCAACATCATCAGGTTCATTTCGTGTTCATCTCCTGCCTTACCATGCCAACATCATCAGGTTCATCTCGTGTGTCGGTCCACAGGTATTTCACACGCGAGCATCCCAGGATAGTTTTCCTGGGCTACCGTTATGGGGATTTCGGAATTCGGAATTCAGATTGAGCACTGCTTTGGACTTTTGAATTCGCTGTCAGGGAGTGAAGCACCGTGTAACTTTTCGCATCTGGACTCAGGCCATTCTAGTCGGGTCCATGCTGGCTCTCGCATCTCTCCCGTCATTAATGCCTCAATAACTTGCAACTCACAGCAGTGCCGCCACCTCATGCTAATTCGTAATTCTTAATTCCCTGCATCCCGGAAAAAGCTGCCCTCATGCCAACATCATCAGGTCCAATCGGAGTCGTATCATCTCATGGTACTTCGTAATTCGTAATTCCCTGCATCCCTCAAAGAAAATCTCATGCCAACATCATCAGGTCCACTCGGAGTCGTATCATCCTACATAGCAAAAGTCTTCACAACACATAGCCTGCCTGCCCGCTGCACTGTATCTGTCTCCTTGCCCTTGACTAGTGAGAGTTGCGCGTGTAAGACGCGTTACTCGTAGTCCCCCCAGTCTCTGAACCCTATATGCTTCTGGCTTCAAACAGGAGATCTTTGGAACCCCCAGGGGAGCGACACACCCAAAGGGAAACCCGGACACTTTCACCCGCGCGTGGTCTCGTCGTCACCTCGTGGCACCACAAAAACCGAAAAAACAACTAAAAAGGTAGCCGCACACGTGACCACCGCCCTAACGTGCACATGCCGCACTCCACCCAACCCGTCCGTCGTCCCGTCACATTCCACTGCTCCGATGCTCTGCTTCAGGGAGCACAGGTGCCAGTTTCCTATGGACCAGTGTTTGAGTTCGGGTTCAGGTTTCTTTGGGTTTCCACTTTCGGTGAAAAAAGCTTTCTTCGCCATGGCCTTGCTACAACGTCGAGGCCGCACCCTTCCTGCCCAGTTCTGGACGCTGCTCTCTGGCCTTTCTGGCTGCGGACGACTGTGTGGGACCATCTTGGAGTCGCTGTTTCTGTATTCTGGTTAGGTCTTGGACAGCCTGAATATACTTACAGCCTTACCTGGAACATCACTGCGTGACATCCTCAGAGTTGCTGCTTGAGCTTCTGCGAGAGACCACGTTCGGATGGACAGCAGGCTGGTGGTAATTCTTCAAAGCTGGTTGTTGTCTGCTAGTCTGGTCGTGGACAGCCGCAGTATACTTACAGACGCTCAGCTGCTGGACTACGCACTGCGGTGGCGATGATTCTTCATTCTTCACCATTCTTTATTTTCACTATTGGTTTACGCTGTCTTGTTCGCGGGCGACCTGCGAGTGCTTACAGCTTCTAGGGAGTACTGAAGCCAAACTGCAAGTCCTGCACCATCGCACTTACACAGCCTCCCAAACACGACTTCGTGGCCTGGTGGTTGCCCAAAGCTGCCCAATCGGGCTGTGACGTGGTTGAAACGGGGAGCTGTTTGCAGCTGTACTCTTTCTAAGCGTGAGTTGGAGTGAGCCACAAAGTGAGAGCCATGGATTGTCTGCAGTTGTGAATTCGTAATTCCGGAGCGCTGCACTGTGGCATTTTGCCAGGGAGGGTGCGCCAGTATCTCCAAACAGTCGGGGGCCCTTCAATATGAAGGGTACCGTGCTTTCAACTCCTTTTCTTGTACCTTGTGGTGAGGCACAGGGGGGTCCTACAATTGACTCCGTATAGGGAAGGTCGTTTATGCCACTTGGTTGCTGTCTGTGCTGACTGCCAATTGACTCCGTACTGGAGGTCGCTTTGTGCATTGTCACTGTTACCTGAACTACCCTGCAATGCGGGCTCGTCCTTGCTAAGTGGGAGGGAAAAAAAGGGCTGTTGGGCGCAGACGTTTGGAGTTGATGGGCTTAGAAGTTGGGATTTGAAACCTGGATCGTCGAATCGTGCCTTGGTTTCGTGGCTTATGGCAGGCTTTGCGGCTATCTTTGTGTATGGACAAGCACTGCACCAGCAGCCATTGTCGATGAAGCCTGAACCCCAAGGATCGAAAGACTTAAACCCCTAAAGCCAGATTCCAAAAGCTGACAAGCCCTGAACCTTCAAACCCCCGAGTAGCCTCTTGGGCCCCAGACCTCTGAACCCAGAAAGCGTGATCCCTAAATACCCCGACTTTGAAATGTCATTGCGCGCCTTTTCAATGCAGGAGGCAAGCGTAAACACCACCCTAGCATCGAGAACCCGAAACCCGAAACCCCGCAAATCCCGACGAAAGGAAGCCGTAGGCCCGATAAGTTCGACCGTTACATCAACAGCCTAAATCCTGAACCTTTTGACCCTGAACCTGGAATCACCCTAAGTCCCTAGAGCGCAAGACCTTAACAACGGACACCGTAAACCATGCGAATACCCCTCGTACAAGCTGTTATAGAGCCCTTGAAAGGAACCCTTTCACAGGAACAGTCAGCCAATAAAGCCCCTATGCTCCTCGGACCCTTTACATAGACTCTGTAGGAACCCTTATATAAGCTTTTGCAGGAACCCCGAAAGGAACCCTGCTCTACTTATTGAGGCCCTAGCATTACAAACGTCTTTCCACGCAGTCAGGCTTACCTGCACAACGGCCGGCTACAAGGGAGAGACCTCCAGGACGAACCCGCAATCATTTTAATCAGGGTGTTTAGCAGTGTCTCTTTCTCTCTCTCTCTCTCTATATATATATATATACCTATATATACACATATACACACATACATACATACATACATACATACATACATACATACATACATACATACATACATGTGTGTGTTTATTTCATTATGTGTTTGCATATATACTTCTTGACGGTTTCATTCCT
>CAJNJA010011230.1:0-39760 GCA_905231915.1 Symbiodinium necroappetens | reverse complement strand
TTCGGGCCACATGTCTTCTAGTTTTCGCAGCTGCCAGGAAGCCGCGAGCCGAGGGCGCGATGAGCCGAGCAGTGCTACAGGTCTTCGAAGAGTACCAGAAGGCGGGGCATGGCGGGGGCAAGGGTGGCTATGGATGGCTATAGGGCCTCTATAAGGGCACAGCTCCGAAGCCGAAAATGGTCAGGCGCGTGTGACCTTCGTTCAGACCGTGGCTGACCTTGCGACCAGGTGCTCGCATCGTTTGCTTGTGGGCTTGAAGGGGCCGATACACTCGCGTTCAGGCCGCAGAACATCGATGCCTTGACGAATGCTGGAGTGATGGCGCTCCTCAGGTGGGCGGCGGGCGGCAGCGGCCTTTGCGGCAAGTTGCACCCTTTCGGTGCAACTCCGAGGCCACTGCTGCTGGACTCCGTGGCCTCGCCGGGATCTCACCCATGCGAGTGAGATGGGAGAAGAATGTTTAAGACTGCTTGTGTGTCGGACACGAGGATCCAGCAATCTGCGGCCCTGGCTTTGGGTCGGATGGCCAACTATTCGGAAGAGCTCGCTGAGTCGGTCGGACCTGGAGGTCTGATGTAGGGCTGTTGTGCCGTGACTCTGCAGGTGGTGACTCACGAGATCTTGCCGCAGCTGGTATACTCCCTCGCGCAGCAGAACCGCTACTTGGACACATTGAGTCTGAAAGAGTTTCGATTCCCAGCATTGACAGGTACGGAGACTGCTGCAAGGGAAAGGCTAGGGCAAGGGCGAGATGAGCGCGTTGTTCACGAAAACGACCATACACTCCAAATGCGGGATCACATCACAGAGGGCACTGCATCGATTCAGCCCCAACAGTTTGTTGCAGGCCTTGTCGGCTGCGTCTTCATTTTCGCTTGGCTTTGCCCTAGTTGGTCCAGACTCCAGTGTGCGGAAAAAGTGCCACAGCAGTACTCAGTAGCCCATTTCGGACGGCCTCTTTGACCATTGCAGTCACTTCCCAACTTTGGAGAAGGATGGAGAAGGTTCACATGAGTTGCAATGTCCCGGTTCGCTAGTCAGCATGGCAAGCATGTGACTGTTGAGGGGACTTTGGGCACTCGACGCTTCCCGGAACCGGCACATGGAGGATTTGAGAGCGCAGTGCTGGAACCCAATGTCGCGTCCACAAGGATGACAGGCCTAGCAAAGTCCCGAGACTTGGTGGGTTTAGTCTTGCTCACCAGTTCCCGACAAACGACAACGGCCAAAAAGTGGGGCCACTGCGCAGACGGATGAGAACTGCCACCTTAAGCATGCATGCTGCGACCAGGTTTTTACAAGAAGGCTGCTGCGTTTGTTTTGCGGGCAGTCGCGAAGCACTCGCCGCCTTTGGCGCAGGCACCCCCGTCGAAGTCCAGTTTGCTAAGAGGGCCTTCTTCCTTCCCTAGCGACGCTGACAGGCCGTTATCGATTCCGGCGCCCTTGACGCGTTGGTGATGTGCTTGGAGGCGAGGGCGGTTCTGAGCATCAGACATGCATTCGGTGCGGTGATTCGAGGAATTCGACCCCACCGTCAAGGAAGCTGCAGCTTGGGCTTTGGGATACATCGCCTGGATCCCGGTTTGGCGGCTTCTTCGGGCTCGCGGCAACTCGCCGGTGTGGCCGAGGCGAGGCACAGCAAAGACCTGGCGCAAAGCGTCGTAGACGCTGGTGCCGTGCCTCTCCTCGTACTCAGTTTCCAGGACGGGTGTATGCACGGATCTTTGGTGTCAATCGGCCTTGCAGGAAACTGCGCCAGGGAAGGATTTCGCCTCGTTGCCTCGTGAGGAGCCTGAACTGACCCTGAAGCGCATCACTGCTTCAGCACCGTGGCAGTTTTATGCTCTGGTGCGGTTGGAGTCGACGCTTCTGGAGCTTTTTGAGGCTCTGAGCGACATTTCGAAGCACAGCCCTCAGCTCGCACAGCTGGTGGTGGATGCAGGCGCCGTGACACTCCTCACCAAGGCGAGACCCTCAAACCTTCAAACCGGCCCACACATCTATGGGAGATACTGGTAGTTTGGGCTCTGTCGCTTTGCAATTCAGGTCGTGGGTTTTCGGGCCGGGCCTGCACTGACGGCTTGTCTCTCTGGTGCAGGAAATTTCGAACAACGATGCCCCTCTGAAGCGGCAAGTCTGCTCATGCTTGTCGCAGATAGCCAAGCATTCTGAATCTCGGCTTCCATTGAGCCTACGGGACCGTCAAAGAAGTCTTGTGCTGCCAGCCTCTTTGACCTGCACCTTCTGCGAAGCAAGATGAGCCCGCCATGACGTTGGGAAGGTCGACCTCGCGGAAGTCGTGGTCGAGTCTGAGATCTTCCCAACGATTCTGCACTGCTTGAAGGATGTCGACGAGCAGCTCTAATGATTGGTTTTCGCTGTCTCAGATCGTAGCATTGCAAGTGCAAGTGTAGCTGTCCGTTTCATCTTCGACACTAGAAGGCACCCTTCCTTGCTCTTTTGTGGGCTTCGTGGCTTTACAAGGCCGAGAGTGGTAAATGTCTGTATGCCGGGTTCACGCAGCGCAATTGCCGTGTCCTCACCCCGATTGACCCTGCCGAAGGAAGGAGTCGCTTGTCCTTCCGACCTCTAGCGCGACTCGAAACCTTCAAGCCAGCATGTTGCAGGGTTCGTAACGGAGCAAAAGAGGCTTTCATCACACGCTTGCAGGTAGCAAGAACCCTGCGCATGAGCTGCCGCGCGAAAACGTTACGCCTGCACAGCTCCAGGTCTGTCCGGAAAAATGCTGCCACCTGCGTTCGCCGCTGGGTTGAAGATTTGTGCCAGAGTTTGTGGGGATGGTTCAGGAACGGTATGAGACTGGGCATGAAAATGGTGACAGGCTGCTGCTCGTACAAACTAAACTTTCCTGCGCGGTAAGATGCGGCCAACAACCTTGTCAGGATGCTTCTGCGGGGTGTTTAGTTGAGTGACACATACAAAGATGAATGGGCATGGGGGAACTCTACTGTCTGGTTTTTCAGGAGAGCTTTCCAGGCATACCCCAGACTTGGCCAAGCTGATTGTGCCTCAGCTGCACAAAGGCTTTCCAGTCTTTCAACGCTACTGAATCCTTTGACAGCGAGACCATATCGAGTGCCACAGGTAAATGCTGGAGGAATCGCTGCGATGGTCGATTTCGTAAACGAAGCTCGTGGGAACTGCAGCAGCTCGCCTTGTATGCTAGTATGCTGCCAGCGCTGTCCATACTAGAAAGCCCTAGAAATATTGATGATTGTCATAAGGATTGCCGGGCATTATGACCTTGGGCCGCTTGTCTGGACATCAGGGTCAGAAGAGGCAATCAAGTGCTGCCCATGTCGTCCAGGCTATGTGGCCGCTTTCTCCGAGACGCTTGCATTGGCCGTGGTCCCATGAACGCAGAATGGTTCCAGTCAAATAAGTTGTAACAATGGGGTTGGGCTGCTATTCCCGTGAATTGCACACATGCTCCGTGCTGTTTTTCGGCTGTCATAAGCTACAAACATTGTAAGAGTGGTAGCCCGGTGCGCTTTTCTGTATCCTTCTTAGCAGCCAGCGTCTGCCGGTGAAGCCAAGCCCAGGTGGTTTCGAAAGGAGTCCCTCCCTTAAAGGATGCGCTCATCAGCGAACCGGAGGACGACTTGCAGCCTGTGACAAGTCACGAGAGAGCTGCCTACCCGGTTCGGTCTTTGCCTGCAGGATCATGTGAAGGCGGCGGCCGCGTGGTCACTGGGGCAGATAGGCAAGTAATATCACGTAACCGCATTGCATGCCAAGTTCATGTTGCATCCTCCGTGCAGCTCGCTGTAACATTCGTTCGACTCTTTCCGAGATGCCTCTTCTGAGAGGCCGTCACTCCCCGGATCATGCGAGGGCATTGGCCGAGGCGGATGTGCTGCGGAGGCTATCTCACACTGGGAAATTCTTGCGTGGAACCTTGGGAATGAGAAGATATGCACATGCCCAGCCATGTTGCAGGATGCTTGCTGTGTACCTTCACCAGGAGCTGTCAGTGCACGAAGGCATACAGTCTTCACGTGGAAGCTTGTTTGTCTTGGGACATCGCCGGCGTGGGTTCGCTGTGAGACGGGGTCCCGTGATGTGCTCATCCCTGGCCCCGAGTTAAGTTGGGTTTGCCTTTGCGCTTGGCCGAGAGATCGGCGAAGCTGTCAGCATCTGCGTTTGCGCTATGCCTCCTGATATGCTGGCCTGCCGTTGCGCACCCTGGAAGAAGAGAAACAGTGTGAGAGTGGTGACGCTTTGCACCGTGTGAAGTTGGTTGTTGGGTTCAGAAGGTCAGAAAGTAAGTCCACCTAGCCGGCAGGACTCGAGTGAGGATCTGCAGATCAAGACCAAGCGAGCCCTGAAGCTTTGCTGAACTTGAAGTGTTGATGGCTCTCATCGCGTGCCAAGGCTACAGGCTGCGTATCTAAAGGGTGAGAAAACAGCTCTTCGACTCACACGTCATTTGCCCCAGAAGAGCTGGGTCCAGGTAGTGGATGCTTGGAGAGTTTGCCGGCCCAGGAAGAGCATCATCCAGAAGTGTACGCACCTGCCAGCTCTCGAGCCGCTTATCGACTCTCCACCGAACATCTTGAAGCGCCTTTCTGGAAGCATCATTGTACTGCAGATTCAGAAAGCTGGGAATTTCTTCAGGATGCTGTGTTGTAAATGTCGCCGAGGTATGTCATCCAGCAATTTGCTAAAGTCTTGCCCAACGACATAGACGCCCGGCGGGCTTTCGTGCAATCCGGCAGCCTGCAGAAGGTGCAGGAGGCTCCGTCATGCACTGCCGTGGTAGTCCTCTGCAGTCCTTCCAGTGCCGGTCCCATGAGGTTGGTGCAGAAACAGGGTCCAAGCTGCAGGCCGAGCCTCGTGCATTCCGCGCACTTAAAGAATGGAAGTTTGTGGGGGCTGAGTGTCAGGCTCGAACATGTCTAGCTGGACTTGCATTGTGCCTAATCAATTACGGAGATGTAGTGATGCAGCTTTGACTTCATCCGAGAATCCGATTCGGAGGATTTCATCGACTCGATCAACATGCTCTATCCTCCAGAGATCGTACAGTATTACTCTCCGAACTACGTCGCGTCCTCGTGGGCGCACGAGGTGCATGAGTTTCGAGTTTGCATCTGGCTGGGCCTCAGGCGGACAAGCTGCTGTCTAAGATGGAGGAGTTCAATCCGAGTGGTTAAAGGCTTGTCATGGCAATTGGAATGAGATGCAGTGAGGGTCCATCTTCAGTGAGACGGATTCAGGTATTGGATCACGGATGGTAGGCTCGTTACCTCCACGCATTCTGATCGGTAACTTAACTTCCTTCAAAGACCCCTTTGGCTACAGTACCTGCAGCTTTTTTGACCATCTTGACCATGTTCTTGGGCCTGCGGTGCTCAGGGGACACAGCTTTCGCTTCGTCCTGGCCGTTTGCCCGTCCGAAGCACCTGACAGCTCCGGAAAGAAAGCTGAGCAAGAAAGAACGAACGTGTGCACATTGCTCATGGCCTGTCCATTTCTTTGCGGGGCAAGAAGCAGAGCATAATTTAATTACCCATAGAGGGTACAATTCGTGAGTGCAACGGTGATGCATGGTGATGCATGTGTCTGAATTCAAGCCGTTTTGTGATACGTGTGGAGCCACTGACTGCTCCAGAGAGCACAATGCTCCTTGTTCATTTTAGAACCGATTCTGAGCTTCATGCTCCTCGCCAAAGCTGTAGGGGTGCTTGTTTGGGCAGAATCGTCACAGACTCGCGAATCCTCGGCGCTGGCATGAAGTTCCAAGGATAAGTCTGCGGCAGCTGCAGCTGCCCCGGGACTCAAAGATTCCTTGGTTCCGAGAGCCCGTTATCACCGGGCTCCTAAACTCATAGGACTAGGAGGTGCTGCACCGGGGTCACCTCGGAGTGCAGAAGGTAGGAAGCTGATCCTAAGCATAGCTTGGATCCAGCGATGAGGCGTTGCCCTCCGTGAACACGTGAGGCGACGTATTCAATCTCAAGCGCTGCCTCTAAGGCACGCTGCCAGGAGTCTCACTGCTCGGAAATTGGGGCGAAAAAGCCAATGCTTTCGCAGCGGTGAAGTCGGCCGGAGGCGCTCTAAAGGGTTTGAGAAGGGCTGCACCGCTACCGCAGTTGCGGAGTTCGAAGCCGCTTAGGCCGGACATGCTGTTCATCAATGCAATTGTTTCGGCCTCAGTGGCGAATTGAAAAGGAGGAGAAGAGAGTGGGAAGTAAAATCTTTCAGGGTCCAGGTTGCTAGGCAGGGTCGAAGAGCTCACAGCGAGGAATCAGCGAGGAATCCTTATCCGAACTTTCTGACACACTAGGCTCTAGCGAAGTACCCGAAGCCTTGGCCCGGCCTTTCGCAGGCTCCGACTGGCAAGCTCGGCGCCTGGAACGAGGAATTCTCTTTCGCAAAGGCAGCTGGGCGGCATCACCAGGAGTGCCGGCTGGCTCTAAATGGCCTTCGGCTGCGAATTCGTTTCCCCTGCAGGTGCAGCCGTGCGATTATGTCGCTGAGGTCAACGGCGTACCAGGGCTCAAGGCCACAGACAAACAACACACATTCCAGAGAGACCCTATGGGGCCTACAGGGCTTGACAGCGTTTGGTTGCTGCTAGCAACTGTTAGCAGGCACATATGTGACTCAATGCAGTCCCTGGTCAGCCCCGACGTGGCTCGAGTTGGCGTGTAAGCTCCAATCAGAGACCGAACCCCCGTTTCAAGAGCCATGCGGTCAGTCTGCATCGTGCTCGGGCTAGTAGTGGCACTTGGCAACTCGTTACAGGAAACACCTGAGGACAATGATGGCCAGTGCCTCTTGTCAAAGAAGCGAGTTGCTCGCATGCCGAATGTCGATATGTTAGCCAGCAGCGCGCACTCGAAAGCCAGGGCCCAGCACACATCGGTACTCCAGAAAGGTGCAGAAAGGTCAGACCCACTGGACCGCATCGATTGGGACCAGCAGCTTCATGAATACAGGATGGTCGCCGACGACGTTGCACCTGTGGACAAGAAGAATCGATGTCCCCTTCGCAGGATGGATGCTCAGAAGGTTCGCGATGAGGAGCTGGATAATCTTGACAAGCCCGCGATTTTGACAAATGTTTTCGACCCCAATGAGCATTGGACCTCAGACCTCTCGAAGGTGGGGCTATGCAAAGTAGGTCGGCAGGCCAAGCAGATTAGTGAACTTGTCCGCAGGCCGAGCTGCTTGACCGCTACGGCGACTTTGAGTTGTATGATTCGGCCTTCGACCATTTGGGTGCCGGTGCCTTCCTCCGGGACCATATCGATGATGTGGAAACCGTTGAGGATGCCACCAAAGCCAACCAGCCCGGTAACCTGATCTTCTTCGAGGACGAGGTGCCCTGCTGTCATTGGTTGCTTGAGGGTTCCGTTGCTGCTTTGGGTGCCTCTCAGGTGGCGGACAAGATGGTCACCAAAATCCTCAAGTCTGTGACGGAGAATCTCCCTGAAGACTCGCGCTACGTGGTTTTGCCGAAGGAGCCGCCGCGCCTGCACATTGCAGTTTGGGTCCCCTGCAGATGTGAACTTACGCAAGGACACCGAGGGCACCTGGGAGAACCGCGGTGTTTCCTTCGGGCACCGAGGCCCGGGCCTAAGCCTGTAGAAAGCCTGTAGAAAGCGCTGAAGCTCCAAGTGCATGGCCTCGCTAAGGCCAGTGGAACCAGATGCACATCCACAACCGCTTCATCTTCACACAGATTCTGGGAAGCAAAGGTTGGGTCATGTCACCGGCCCAGGCATTCCCGGAGGATGCCGAAGATCGCCATTCAGTCATTCCCATAACTCACCCGGCAATGTGCAGTCCCTTTTTCAAACGCGACCAGAAGCATAGCTATGCCCCGCACAAGCTGGGAGTGGAAGACTACATCCAGAACCAAACAGAGGCAGGTGTCGAGTGCGTGCTTCACGCAGGAGAGGCTCTGTATGTTCCCGGCCACACCTATGACCTAAGCTGGTGGCATGGCACCTGTGATTTGGGTGACTGGAATGCTGGGGTCACTTCCATATTCCACACTCGGGGCAAGCGCTGAGCTTGGGTTCCTGGCACGGCGCCCATGCAAAGCTCGTCGTCTCCTGCGGCCGAGTCATGTTAAGAGGTCTGCCTCCGGCCGGTCTCTTGTTTTATCTTAAAGCAGAGTTGCAAGGCAAAATGCCATGCAGCTCTGGCGACATCCTGAAGGGATTCTGGCAAAAAGTAGAAGTCTGGCATTTCCGCAGGTCTTCCCTGAAGCAG
Organism: Symbiodinium necroappetens; assembly: GCA_905231915.1. Lineage (NCBI taxonomy): Eukaryota > Dinophyceae > Suessiales > Symbiodiniaceae > Symbiodinium > Symbiodinium necroappetens. The sequence continues at coordinate 31,513 of CAJNJA010011230.1, read as the reverse complement.
CCCTCCGTTTTCACTGCGGGAACATAAGGCATTTTTATTTAGTGGTTCTCGGCGCGGCGGGGGCTCAGGCTTCGGGCTCTACTTCGGGACTCGTTCTGCTTCCACTTGGGCTTCAGGACATGTCCCAGGAGCTCCAGAAGCGTGCGGTGGTGCGTCTCCGGATTCTGCGCTTCCCGCCAGTCTTTGAGGCCTAACGTAGTCTGAGTCAGACTGATGCCATCTTGTCGCGAGATGCCCTCTGCCTCTGGACTCTCGGTCGCCTTCAGAGCCTTTCGCAGGTCAAGCTGCCAGCTGGGCAGGAGGCCACAGTATCTTCAAACGCTGGGAGTCGCTTGAAGCGCCAGATCAGTGCCGTCCCTCTCAGTGCAGCCTCAATGCTTCCTTAGGAGTGTTTGCCCGATTTTTTTCCGAGTTGACGCCAATCTGTCAAATAAGCTTGTTGCAGGCCCCGGGACGAGTGGTCGGCCTGAAGCTGACCTGGCCTGTTTAGGTTCTCAAAAACTCTGAGTGGCCCACGGCATGCGTCACGTGTCCTGGAGCGTTTGTCAAATATGTTTTGGCCAGGTATGACCCTCCGATGAATGACAGGGACACGGGCTTGACGATCAAAGATATAGTGCCTCCAGAGCCCAAATCTGCCGGTCTTGCACTTTTGTGGAAGTATTAGGTCCCATTAGGGCGACGAGGGTTGCAGCTGGGGAAATGCTTGCTCGAAAGGTACCAGACAGCCGCATGGATCACCACAACAGGAGCTGCATTGAGTTTGGACCTTACTACCCATAACTCGTTGTCCGACTCAACCTTCAGTGGTTGAATGCCGTGCAGGGGGAGCCGCTTCCACTTGGTGGTGATGACCGGCTTTCGAATCGAGGGTGCCTGTGCTGCGGTTAATGTAGCCTGCTTTCGGTAAAACGGTTAGTCACTCCACATCGACTAAATAGATGAGTCGGTGCAGCTGAAGCCAAGCTAGTAAATTAGGGTCCCATCAAGTCACGACCAGGATTCCTGCTCAGCGAAGCCAAGTCTGAAGACGCCCGCATGCCATGTTCTCACACCCCCCAAAACCAAGCGCACCCCTCCTATCCGACTCCCCAACACCTCCGACGTGTCGGTCTTTTCAGGAGTGAATGGAGTTCACGGGGCCGGGCAGAAGCTTCAGCGAGCTCTCCTTGAGGCCAGGCTGTCAGCTTCGCAGGTAAACTCCGAGAGTCCGTGCGTGTGTCAAACTTCGCATGAAAGCTGTCTTTGGCTCGCAGCGCTGCGCTCGCCAAACGTCCTTGTATGCATACCACAACTTGATATTCGGAGCGCGGCACCATGCCACAACATGGAAGACTAGTGCCACTGACTGCCACTGCAGACCTGACGTACAGACAGCCCTGGCTGCTTCCTGAACATGCCGTCCTGCCAGCCGGGGGTCTAAGAGATGTTTGCACAGGATTATGACATCGATGCCGTTCGACCGCAAATTGGCCAGGGCAGAATCCTTTTCGCTGGGGCCTTCACCGTTAGTCAATCAGTTCCTCAGTGACAAGGCACAAGATTCACCTGTTGTGAAGCCTCCCTTTAAGAGTTGCTTGCAACATGCTTCATGTAGCCGGCTGGAAAGAAGCAGGTTCTTGAACGAGTTGAGGGTCTTGTTGATGAGTCACTCAGGACGAGCTTTCTGGTGATGACCGTGGGCGCTCACCTCGAGGTGCTGCCGGCTACGCCACCCGCGCTGCGGACAACGCCGAGCGCCGCATCGCGGATGCACCCTTGCCGTGGATTGGGAAGGGAGGGCCGCCCAGGGACCCAGACAGGGTTTGATGGATTTTGTGAGCGGGAGCCAGGGTCGAGAGCCAATGGACTTCGGGGGTCGTCGCCGCGGCCAAAAGATGGCCCCGTGGATGGGCCAGGCGGGACATAGTTGGAGGTGGCTGAGCTGGCTCAAGGGCTTTCAGAAGCTTTGTTGATCAGAGGCCTTTGGAGCAGCGCCACCCCAAGAGAAGCCGGAGCTGTCCGGCTTGGACGGCTTGTGCTGCGTTGCACTTCGACACTTATGTCGTGATGCACCATGTAACCTGCGCTGCAGATTCTCTACCGCCTGCCTTCGGGCGTGCCGTCGTGGTAATACCTGGCTGCAGGACACCCGCCGGCCCAAGGAGAAGGTGTCAGAGCTGAGAGACACTTGTTTGCGATGGCTGCTGCCGTTCTCTCTTTAAAAGGGTCTTCAAGCCGGGTTTCTCGTGCTTAGGACTACTCTTCGCGGCTGTGGAATGCTGGTGGTGCCGTGGCGGCCGGCGCCGAGCCGCCCCCCACTGGGTCAGTAAAACGGAATGCCGTGGAGGCATGGGCAAAAGGGGCGGATTTAATGCAACGGGGAGCATAGGTTACATCCAGGCCTTGTGGAGCTGTGAAGGACCGGGAGCTCGAGCTCCTGACGGGCAGACAACGCACTCCCGGGCCTGCAGTCTCAGACTTGCTGTCATCGATGGCAATCCTTCTTGGACCTTGGCTTGAGAACTGAGCTCAGATCTTTAAGGACCGGCGTGCGAGGGCATCAGGAGGACAAAGAGCCTCGAAACCGCAAGGAGACGGAAAAGAGTTCCGAAAGGAAGGGCAAGTCAGAAAAGACCAAGCAAAAGCATGGCAAAGAGAAAAAAAAAGAAAAGCACAAGGCGAAAAAACACAAGAAGGACAAAAAGGTGGGCACCTCAAAGTCAGCTCTCCGAGAGCATTCTCCACGTTCTGTGATCAGGTCGCTTAGCTTGTGTAATCCCTGGAGGGCAAGAAACGAAAGAAGTCAAAAGACAGCTCCTCATAGCAGCGAGGTGAAGGCAGGATGCAAGCCAATGTTTTCTGAAGTTGGCATTGGCAGCTAGACCAGCTGAGAATTACACAAACAATCTTGTTGGCTGCTGGAGCGGCATGTTGCGAAGGTGTCTGCAGCACGTCTGGCATCACTTGCAGCGATGTCTTGCCAACGTTGCAGTTGCAACATGTTGCAACCAACCGGACGACGCAAGTGAGGACCTGGTAGCTGGTAGCTTGTCCAGCAAGAACAGTAAGCGCTTCAGCTTTCTGGAAGCTGGACGGTTTCTGCTACCTGCTGTCTAGCATGCCGTGCTGCATGTACATAGGACCGTGGAGACCAGAATCAAAAAAAACGCTCTGTGCAGAGTCGGAGCTGCTGTGGCACTGTAGCAGGAAGAAATCGGGCTAGTCTGAAGTCTACTTTGGTCTAGAGCTTGAGGATGCGAGCGGGACACCCACCTGTCTGGGCTAGAATATGACACATGTGAGCTGCTGTGAGCTCGAGCTGGCAGGCGCGATCTGGGCCTATTCATCTGACGATCCGCCGGGTCGGATCCTTGGCGTAGCAGTGCCCGCGCACAACGAAAAAAATGCGCTTGCCCCAGGAAAGGGCGGTCTCTCACAGCGTGTCTGCAAAGCACAGCAAGTCGTGCGACCAGCTGTCAAAGCCATAAAGCTTCGTCGTTGTCTCACGCCGCGACCAGCTGCGTGTGTGCAGTTGCTCATGCGGTTGCTCTTTCGTGCTTGGAGGTCAACGTTTACATGCTTCGACACTGACACATGGTAGTTTCAATATAGTTTCAATGATTGGCGTCGCTGTGGTCGTCTTCGTGATGTTCTTTTATATGAGGTTGCAAGTAGGGTAGTGAGATTTTGGTGATTTTGACTCACTTCAGAACCAACGGACACTGCAACCAATAGCCAGATTGATGCCACTACGGGGGGAACCGCCCGAAGGGTCGGATATTTGGGATACAATAGCGAAGACACAGAAACGGTAGCAAGCATGAAAAGGCAGGACCACGGGGCTGGCGTGAGCTCAAAGCGGTTAGTTAGGTGTCAAGCTGTGTGTTTTTGGGATGGCGGTTCTCTTCAGGTTTTACGCAGCAGTTGTGGAATCTGGCTTAGGTCGGAGCCCAAACCCGCATCGATGCCACAGGTAGAGCACGAACCGNNCCCCCCCCCCCCCCACCCACCCCCAAATAGCGGGCATGCCAGCCAGAAGCCCTGCCTGCTCAGGTTGACAAGCCTCCAGCGGCCGGTCTTCCACGGAAGGCTGGATGTGGTTTCTTTGACTTCTTTCTCCATCGGAAACCCTGCGCTTGAATCGTTAGACTGCGCTCGGCTTCGAGCCGAGAGTGGCGAGGGGCTTCGGACATGAGCCTGCGACATTTGTTGACGGTTGGACTTGGCGGCCATCGATTGGACCAGCTGTGACTTCGGACTCCTTGGGTGAAACATCTCGCGACCCTGCTGCTGCAAGGCGATGAACCGATTCCGCAATGCGTGCTGGTGCTCAGCATGGATACAGCCTGATACGGTTCACTTCGATTTGCCACTTCCTCCAAAAGCGCAGTATTCCGATTTTCTGATGTTAGGATGCGAGCCATGTCCGGGGCGCGCCTGGCCGGGATCCCGTCACAGAGGCGTGTGCATTTCCCGAGTGCCCATCCCAGAAGTCACAGGGTGATGAGCTGGACACCGGAGCAGCCACCCATTCGCTGGCCGAGACTCTCCCAGCAGAGGCCTAGATCCCCCATCTTTCCTGAGAAGTGAACCCTTGCTGCAGGGTTGGGGCCATGTGCCCATGGCTCGGCTGCTGGACAGCGTGCCCAGACCAGCTGCTCTGACACGTTGAGTCCAGACTTTGCAGGCTGAGAAAAGGAGACGCTCGCCAACAGGAGCCGCCTCCGAGCATGGATGTCGCCTTGAAACATGTCTGACCCCTGAAGTGGAGACAGCTCGTTCTTGGCATGGGGTTCCGCAGGAGGCAGCGGCCATCGACAGGCCGCTTGTGTGAATTGTGATTGTGATAGCTTGAACGCCTGAGTTCGAGCCAATCAGCGACTCTTTGCTGAGTTCGGTGGATTTCGCGGCGACCATGCCACCGGGAGCTATGAGATCGGCAGTCAGGCTCTCTCGGACACGGGGCGCACAGATTGCACTTACTTGGCGCTTGGGTTTCGGTTTCGACCTTCCTTGCCCTTGGCCTCATGCAAAGGGTTTTTTTGATGATGTTGAAGCAGATTGTCAGCATGCACTTCTCGTTTGATGGCTCGAACACTGAACGGATCTGTGGGTCGGACACCGCGTGGGTGCTGGTGGTGCGGGGCTTGTTGTATGGCAGTCTCTTGGACAAAGACTGCTGCTCCCCAAGGTACTGAGAGGGCTTCTAGATTCTAGAGGTGCCAGTTTCTTCGATCGTGCTTCTGCTGCATAATTTCATGGCTCCGTCTGGTTGCATCCGATCTTGCATTGACCTGAGAAGCCTTTAGCCCGCCAAGCATAGCACTCGAGAAGCAGGCCTGCGGTGGTCAGCATGCAACCAACCTCCCAGAAGCAGCACGTTGACAACAGAAGTCTATGGTGATTGTAGCTGGGTCTGGTCAAGCGTCCTGCTGCTTGACATTGCGTTTGGGCCTGTGTTGCAGGTTCAACAACGTAGAGCCCTCGGACTTGTGGCACAAAGCTGCGGTCGTTGTGATCTGCTCACAGATACGGTCAAGCAAAGCACGACGCCAACTGAAAGAGAAATTGCTGTTACTTCGTGCACGAACGCCGCCGTAGTGCCAAGGAGGTGTCTGTGGCAAATGCGGAGCGAGATGTGGTGTTATCCTAAGTTGGGAGCGAGTTGCTGGGCCAATGGTCTGGGTTGGACCAAGTCAGAGCTGAAATGCAATTGGAAAAAACAGTGCCCTTCAGCTATAAAGGCTGCTTCAAGTTTTGCCGGCAGCACGGTTGTGTAAGCAGATGTGATGATGTGAAGCAATTTGCGAAGGACTGGAGGGAACGATGCTGTGTTGATGCAGCCTCGAGGTACATGGTCCTCTAGGCCTCAACGCGATGATTCACCATGTAACACTAAGTCTCAATTCTCATGAGGTAAGCCCCATGATGTCGGAGATCATGCGCCAGTGCCCAAAACGGAGCTGCTGTTGGAGAGACCATGAAGCAAGTCCAGGATTGCTTGAGGGCGCGAGAGGCTTTGCTTTGCTCTCGATCTAGCCTGTTTCGAGCCTGTTTCGGCACCGGAATGAGTACACCCGTACTTTGCAGTTCATGTCGACGCTTCACCTGCGTGCAGAAGAGTTTGGCACTTGCTGAGACAACTTGGACTACGATGATCCCTTCGCGCGCACCGGTATGCTGGGGTCCCGGAAGATGCATAACCAGGAACGCAGGCGTCACGGCTTCAGTTTGGAAACTAAGATTTCAACTGTCAATGGAGGGCTGCAAATGTGTTCGTTGCATTTGTATCCGAATTGTATCGTATACATGCTGACGCCGCCGCAGCAGTCAGTTCCGGGTTTGGGCTGCATGGCTCGGGGTCGATTGAACTCAAGGGTGAGACAGCCGGGCCGTAAGAAGTGGGATAGCTGCAGCAATAGCATTTGCAACACTTCAGAACAGCAGCCACGCCTTTAAGCCCTAAGGTTCCACCTTTGGTACGCGCACGTAACATGCACAACACATGCTGGCATGAGTGCCGAGGTGATTCTTGTCGAGTAAAGTATGCTCGCCAAGCCGTTTGGACCAGACATTTGCGACTTGCAGTTTTTTTCTTAAGGCGCCTTCTCTTCCCTTGGCCAGCTAGAAAAAAACTACATTTGTCGATGTAGCTCGGCACTCCAAATGCTTGGCCGACGCTGTCCCCCAGCGCCATGGCCTCCACACCAGCGACCGTGTTGTTCAACGTTTATTGCAAGTGACTCTAGAAAACAGTGCTTAGACGGATGATGTGAAAAGTTTTGGCAGTTCCTCTCCAGTCCAGCAGTAGCCGCAATAGTAACAGGAGGAGGAGGAGGAGACGGAGGAGGAGGAAGAGGTGGCGGGGAGGCTGAGGAGGATGAGCAGGAGGAGGCAGGTGGCAGGAGGGGAGCAATTAGTTCGCGGAGTCTGGGTGGTGGTCGTGATTCAGCGATGGCGGCGGATTTCAGACTGCAAGCCTGCTTTTGGGGCATTGATCACATGGTCTGCCCAGGTCCATGATCTCCATGACCTCAGACGTCTCCATGCCGACTACGCCGCAGGCGCTTCATCTTTGTCCAGCAGAGTTCTCTGGCTTAGTGTCGATGCTTGCCAGTCTGAGCTTGTCCAGTTGCAGGTGCCGAACATCAACCCACTTTCTCCAGGGCATGCCACATCCGTGGCCAGTCTCACGCTGACAGAGGTGAATCTTGAGGGGATGCCACCCCCCTCCGTACTGCTCGTACAAAGCCTGAGATTTTTGCTGATTTCCCTGGCAGGGTGAAGGACAGCCAGGTGAAGCTGCAGCAGAGGCTGGACGTTTCATGTTGAGAGAGTGAGAGCGAAGTGCGTTCAGCGCTCCTGAGCAGCTGGGAGTTACGAGTTCTATTCCGCTCGGCTTTGCAGTCGCAGGTGACGAACAACCTCGTGGATGCTGCTGCTGAGGCTGCTGGGAAATGTACGGTGCGAACACACACCCCACAGTCGCCTTGCATTGACAAACTTTTGCCAAGGTGGCCCAGCAAGAAACTCAAAGACTCCAAGCCGGTGCAGAGCAGGCACGCTCGCCCATCACATAGAAGCAGCCTAGGCTGCTGAACTGCAGGCACAGGTTGACAGCGATGAAGCCGAACGCGAAGCAGACGCTGCCAAGGCCGAACGAACCCTATCTTGCACCTACCATCGCTTTGCGACCGAAGAAGATGTGGAGTTTGGTATTTAAAAGGTGCTGGCAGTGGAGATGAACAAGCGACAAGCGGCCCTGGAGAAGGTCCCAGCAGAGTCGGATTTCAGAGGTGCAGAGCCTCCCAGCTTTGCAGGCGCTGCAAGAAGAGATGATGAAACGGCAAGCGCAAATGGAGAAGGCTCACTGCCTCTTTCGATGTTCGTGGGCTAGGGATCGGACAGGTGCATGCATGGATTGAGACATATTGAGACCCAGGAGCTCGCAGAAAAGGCAGCACAGCGGCGAGCCCAAATAGAGCAGGACGGTGCTGCACAGCTCTCAAAGACTCGATGACCCGTGCCTGGCTTGGGCCCGGCTTGGTCGCAGGCCTTGGCGGAAGAGGCGCAGCGGAAGCAGGCGGCCCTGGAGCAGGTCCACAAAGCGAGCCAATTCGTTCCCTCTAAGACTTGAAGAGATTTTATGGGGGGTTTTGTCTCCAAAAAATCGCAGGCTTGGGCCGAGGAGGAACGACGCTTGCGGAGCCTCCAGGCCCAGAGAGCCGAAGAGGCGCGGCTGGCGCCCGAAGAGCGCTCCCGTTCGCTGTTGCTCTGCAAAGCAAAGTGGGGCCAACGCTGCTTCCTGGGCCTTGCAGCCAGGCCGCAGCAGCTTCGGCCAAAGCCCAGGAGCAGGATCGTCGGCTGTCACCCTAAGCGACAGCTCCGATGCGCCATGTCTGCTGCACCGCGTCCGTGAGCGTGAGGAGGCGAAGCAGGCCTTGCATGAGGTCGGGCGTAGCTGCGCTTACGGTGCTTGCCCATGCGATGCGGTACACCTGCCTCAGCCAAATGTCTGCGAGCTTGTTCTGAAGGCCTTGGTTCGCAGCGCGCTGGTTGAGTCGCAGGCAGACGCGAAGGCTGGGATTGTTAGCGACATGCAGAAGTGCCGGACGGCAAAAGCGTGGGATTCGCATGGGCAAGGAGAAAGACGACGCAAAGCAAGCTTTCAACGAGGCCTGCTCCTTCAGCTCGCCGTCCGAAGCCTCAAGTTCCGCTAGATCTGCCGCGGTGGAGTGCTTTGAACACACATGGGCAGGCGTTGGCATTGGCCATGATGGCCAAGGCTCCGATTGAGGCCGTGGACAAGGACACGGCTTCTCGGAATCGTCAGCATGAGCCAACCAGGTGCAAGCCAACGAGGGGGAAGAGGTCGAAGTCGACGTGCCCGAGGGTTTGAAGGCGACCAACACTGTAGCTAAACGGCACTGTCCAGCAGGCTGCTATGGCTAAGTCCGTCGCTTCAGCCGTGTGGAACCTGTGGCGTCGGTTAGTCAGCCCACCTGAAGGGCTGACCCAAGGCCCTCGTCGAACTTACGCTTAGGCTTAGGCTTACTCCCAGCCCTCGGTCGCAACTTGAGCAGTTTAGACGAGAGGCTGGGGACGTGTTCCACATTCTCTGGGAGGGTGAGGAATACGAGCTTGCTGGCACCTCAGCTTTCATACCTTCCACTCGCGGCCGCGCATTCAGTAGATAAAGGCTCAGGTGTTGTCCGTACGGTTAGTTTGTGCCAGTCTGGCCAGCTTAGGCCGTCCCAGAGGGTGCCCGCCCTGGAGACCCCATGCGTGTCCGCCTCACCCACGAAGCTCAGCAGGCGAAAGCTGATATTTAATGGGCCTGGCCGACAAGCTCTTGAAGCCGAGATTGGCAGGATAAGTTGAAAGTCGTCGTGCCGGAAGATTTCCAGCCAGGGGACTCTCTGAGGGTGGAGTGACTTGGTGAAGAAGTAGCTTTCTCCTGAGCTCTCTCTCCTGTGCCCCCCCGCAATGATGAGGAAGGGCGGGAAGAAGTACGATGTCGTGGTGCCCGATGACATGAAACCAGGCGAAATGCTGGAAATCGCCGTGGAGGACTGCTGTGTGGCCTCCGATCATTACGGGTTTAGTCGAAGAGTGGAGACTTGGAAGTGTGGTCCGGGGTTGGCATGGGCATTCCGAGTTTCAAGTGTTTCAGGAACAGGCCAGTCAGCCGAATCTGTCGGGCTTTGGCAGCGGCCTCGGTTAGAATCTGCCCTCCTGAGCATGAGCAGATGGCTGACAGGTTTGTGCTGTTTTGGATTATGGCCGTGTGCGTAGCAGGCATAGCGGCGTAGCATCCTTTGTCAAGTCCTGCCGCTTGGGACCAAAGTCTCACATACTGGACATTGGCATATCAGACCATCGGATGTTTGGACAACTCCTTCACATCTTGAATTAGGCATGTAAGCTTGTGACAGCATTGTGGCTAGACCCTGCGCACGCCGTGTCGTGAAACAGGCAACTCGCAACCTTCTGTCATGCCACCCACGGCGACACAGCCAAGAAAAGAGGCGCGGCCGTGCATTTGTAAAGATTTCAGGCTGCAACTATACATAACATGGATAATGAATAGGTTGGTGAATGATGGTGAATGAATGCAGAAAAACATGTATAGCCTAGAGTAGATTGTAGATACGCAAAACATATGCACACACTAAGCCACCATGAGTATAGTGCGAAGAAAGACTGAGACGCTTCTTGGTGCCAGGTCCGACTAGACATCCCGAGTTCGCAGAATTCTTTGGGGGCCGCGAGCTGAGCGGAGTCGGCAGCAGAGCAGAGTAATGCAACGGAGCAGGCTCTCGTACTAGCAGTGTAGGAAGACAAGACACATACGCGGAACATGTGTTTACCGTATGCGTGCATGAGCATGAACGTGCAGCGAAGTAGACAACCCATGGATCAATGCATGAATGAGGAGAGAAAATAACCAGGTACAGACAAACGTCAATTTCCGCTTGTACTGATATGTTGTACAAGCGCTGCTGTAACACTGCCCCGTTCATGTATGCCATACAATGTCAATGTCCACTTGCATGATGAGGCAGCTTCGCCGATGGGCGCCCCCTACCTGTCGGGGCTGGGGCCGGCCGTGTCGCGGCAGAACTTGGCAGATGCCTTGCGAGAAGAAATCCGCTCTTCTTCGCCGCGAGTCTGAGGCTGGTGCGTCGAGTTCACAACTCGGTCTAGGCCCTCTCCGAGCCCTCTCCCGCTTCTCTGGTGATAGTGCGGTGGTTGATAGTGGAAGAGGATGCAGTGCAAGCGACTGTAGTGGAAGGCGCATGTTGAGGGACTGGCGATAACTGCTTCTGATGCAAGTGTCACTGGAAGTTGTCAACTTAGCATGCATGTCTCGGCACCGACGTTCAGCTTAAGAGGTACGCTCCGAGGGCCTCGAAGAGCTGGACTTCCTGTCCCAAACTCCAAATGAATTAGCTTCTACGGCTAGGTCCTTCAAAGACGCTGGGCCCGAACAATGGCACCCAGAGGCGCGATCGAGTGTAAAAGCGATCTTTGCTTCCTCAATTTTTGAACCTCCAAGGCCACCCGACATGACGATGAGCTCACTGCATTTCAGACCTGGGCTTGCGCCCCCGGGCTCGCGCTGGACTCTTATCCTGGTCGTGGTAAACATGCGGCTGTTCCTCAGAGCAGAAGCATGCCCAGGTACGATGGGGCCAGGTGGCTATCCGCCTCTGAGTTCCTCAGCCTCCTCGCCATTGCTCGCCAATGCTGGTGTTCCTTGCTCAGTGGTCCACGCGGTGTGCTCGCCGCTAGCGGCTGCTAACGGCTGCTAGCGGCTGTTTGCGCGCGTAGCGAGTGACAAGGCTGCCACGCTGCCGGGCCGGCGTGGTCCGCAGTCCATGGCCGGAGCCCTGGGGCAGCCTGGGGATGCCTGGAGATGCCTAAAATCAGAAGTAGACATGTGTAGAAGTAGACATGTGACTTGCGTGGAAGAGCCATTCCCGAGTGCCAGGCCATGGCCGGAATGCGTGCGCAAGGGCCAGGCTTGGGTTTGAGGGCGCCCGCCCGATCTCCGCTCCTCGCGTTTTCGGCAGGTCTCATGACGCCGGACGGCTGCTTGCTTTGGGAGGTGATGGGCTTGGTCGATTCCCATGACTTCTTAGCCTCTGCCCCCAACCTGCAGGTGAAGCTTCAGAAATCAGGTCCGGACGATCGCAAGCCGCCCAGCCTCAGCTCAAGAGTTTGGCCCTGAGCCTAAACTACGGAATCTGTCGTTCTTGACCTTCGTAGTGGCGCGTGCTTCTAGGGCCAGTTCTGTAGCCCCTTCTTTCCGAGTCTGCTTACGCTTCATGAATCTTATTTAGCGCATTTTTATGCAGATGCCTTGTTGAATCTTGCCGCATAAACAGGAGTCAGCTTTCAGAAGATATGCGCTCCATCTTATATACTTTGCAGCAATCCGCAGACAAAGCTTGAGATTCAGCTTGCCATGCAGCATGCTGCGCCATGTAGCCCACCACACACGTGGACATGTTCTCGTTCCTGCCACGGCCCTTCGACAGTGCCTGCACAGAGATCATCAAAGCATGCAGTGCAGAAGGGTTGGAGGATGACGACGATGAGGCTGACGAGGAGCAGGCCCGGTTGGTATCCCATGATGCATCCGCACATGAAGCTAGAAGCTGCGTTCCGTGGCAGGCCGGACAGGACCATGTCTTCTCCTTCTATGACGAGTTGTCTCCGGAGGAGCAGCGGGACCTGGACGACCAGTTTGACCGAATCAATGCTCAGGACAGAATTTCAGTGGGGACAGCCCTGGAGTTTTTGAGTGCAGGCATCTGAGAGAATATCGGACATAAAGAATCTACAGGATTCTACAGGTAGGGGGAAGCCTCCCTCTCTCCCTCTCTGCCTCTCCTTCTTTGTCGCTCTCGCTCCCTCTTGCTCCCTCCCCCTACCTTCACCTCTCGGTCCCTGGGCCAAAGACCCCTCCGTATCGGCAGGGGTCTAGGAAATTCGAGAGGTATCTATGCATAGGCCCCACCCATAGGTTGGCCCAAGCCTCTCTTGAGATGCAGCCACCGACTCATGAAGGGGTGGGTGTAAGAAGTATGACCAACCACCATTGCCGAAGGAGGGGGCGGATGAACAAGAATTTGGGCCAACTATCATCCCCTATGAGGGGGCGGGTTGAACAAATGTGACCAGTCCGAGGGGGCGCATTCAAGACATGCCATCAACTGCCATCGCCCAATACGGGGGCGGGGTTTAAGAAATATGGTCAACTGTCATGTGCGATCAACTGCCATCGCTAAATGAGGAGGCGGGTATCAATAAGTATGTTCAATTGGCATCGCTGTAATCCGGGGCCAGATGAACAAATGCAGATAATCGCCTCTACGGTTTATGACATGTGCTCAACCGCTGTCGCCTAATAAGGGGGCAGGTTTAAGACTTGATGTGATCCACCACCATGACTGGGGGGCAGCGGTTTTCGGGAAATGATGCGGTCCATGTCATGGTGTAAGACTAAGAGAGGCGATCAACAGCCATCGCCGTAATGAGGGGGCCGGTGGAAGACATGTGATGAGCTGCTATCGCCTTAATGAGGGGGCCGGTGGAAGAAATATGATCAGCTGCCATCGCCTAATGAGGGGGCGTGCTCAACAAATGTGATCAACCAACATCGCCTCGCCTAATGAGTGGGCGAGCTTAAGACATGTAATCAATCATCCACCGTCGTCTGACGAAGGGGCCACTGCAACAAACATGACCATCGTGCAATGGTGGTGGGAGGGTTGAAGAACTTTGACAAACCGCCGACGCTTACTGAAGGGCTGGGTTTAAGAGCTATGATCCACTGCCATCGCCTTAACAGAGGGGCCGGTTTAAGAAAGATCAGCTGCCATGCGCCAATGAACGAGGAGGTGGGTGTAAGCAATGTGATCAATTGCCATCGCCTAATGCGGGGCCCGGTGTAAGAACTGTGATCGTTCGATTTCAGGAATATGAGAAAGCGCCATCGCGGAGGCGGCGGGTCCAGGAAATGTGATTAGGCACTATCACTTTAAGGAGGGCGCTGTAAACATGTGATTAACCGTCATTGCCGAACGAGGGGGCGGGCTTAAGAAATGTGATCAACCGACATCGCCTGGTGAGGCAGCGCATCGCACAAATGTGATCATGTGACCAACCGCCATCGCTGAATGAAGACGTGGGCTTAAGGACTATGTGACTAAGTCCAATAGGCATGAAATGAGGGCGCCAGTTTTGGAGTTGTGATTAGCTGCCATCGCCGAATACGGGATTGGTTGCAGAAGCTGGGCAACTGCCATCACCTACTGAGCGGCCGGGCTTAAGACGTTCGTCCGCTTTGATCGTCTGAATTTCGTCTCTGCACCCCTTTCATCCATAGGCCTCATCACTGTGACGGGTGTGCAATGGTGTGCATTTATGTTTCGACACCATTTTCAGGAATCCTATCGAGCCTCCATTACTTTTCTCCTCATTTCGGGCTCAAGTGCCAAAAACACCCAAGGCTCTAGGCATCGTTCTTGAATACCCTGCCTGCCTGCCTCCCTCCCTCCCTCGCTCCTTCCTTCCTCCTTCCTCCCTCTCTTCCTTGCTTCCTTCCTGCCTTCCTCCCTCCGAGGAGTTTGAGAACGCTTGGGTGCACGGAGCAGATGAGACCAGCTTTGCAGAGCAGGGCATCCAAACCGTGCCCCCATGCCTGATGAACTGGGCAGCTCGACGGCACATAGTTCGCTCTGCAGCTGCTGCAATGCAAATGCGGGTGAGTCGGTTCGAGTCGAGACTAGGATCTTAAGAGACCGCCAAAGCTGCAGCCTGGTGCCGCCTGGACTGCATCCTAGCTTCTTACCGCCACCCGCCACCCCCACCCCACCACGAGCAACACCGACGATGACGACGACGGCAACGGGGAGGATCCGAAAGTTTTTTCAAGTGGGCCATAGAAGGCTTCGGTTGGCCAGCTGCTTTCAGTTGCTCTGTGTAGCCAGCGGGCCGAGGCCAACATCACCAAGCTTACAGACGTCAGTGAGCGCAAATGGACCGCCTGGCAAACGCTAGGCCTTGAGATGTATTCTCGTGTTTCTCGGACAGATGGCCTCACTCTTAACGTTTTCATAACCGGACGTTCCTTAGGGCATGACAGACCGGATGGCACTGCAACTCCGCTGCTATCCAGCGACTAAGGACAGGGTAGCCATCGTGATCATGTCCGGCGGGAAAGACTCTCGCATTGGTGGGCAGATTCCGAAGGGTGCTTTGGATGTGGGGCTCTTGTCTCACAAGTCAATCTTCCAGCTTTACATCGAGAGAATAAGAAGGCTGCAGCACCTGGTCCAACGGAAATTCAAAAAAGCCGTTTACATTCCTGTGTACATAATGTGCAACCGTGATAACAAAGAGATCATCGAAGACTTCTTCCGTGAGAACGAGTTCTTCGGTATCAGAGAGCAGGATGTCTTGTTTTTCACGCAGGGCGACTATCCAATCTGCGACAAACGCGGGAAATACCTGCTCGAAGAAAAGCACAAGATCGCGGTTAATCCGAATGGCAACGGCGGCATTTTTAAAGCCTTGGTGGAGGAGGGCATGGTGTCCGACATGAAGAGCAGGGGTGTAACTAGCATTTACGCTCCTCGGACTGCAGAGCGCGTCTTTCCAACTTGTAGGCAGGTTGGCCAGGCAGGCGCTCCTGAGACAGGTCTGCAGCATCGACAACGTCCTGGCGAAGGTCGGAGATCCTGTTTTCATCGGCTTCTGCGATACCTGCAAGGTGCCGGCCCTCCTAAGACTCGTGCAGATGTGACGGGGCATTGGAAACCAGAGCTTGAGAGGCCGATGCAGGCCTCAAGACCATGGAGAAGGTGCTTCCAGAGGTGCCATGGCCCCTTGCGGACCCAGTCCATGTGTCAATTAGATCGAGAAAGACCCTGTGCAGGAGCAGTATGGCATCTTCTGTTCTCAGCTCTACCGGGACGTCTTCGAAGACGTGGATGGAGATGGCAAGCTCGACTCTGTTTCCAAGGTGAAGGCCTCTGTTTTGGAGTTCTTCGAGATTCCCGAGGCCAGTCACGGAGTCAGCGACCTCCAGGAAGCTCCTTAATATATTTCTCTGCCCAATGAGGACTTGAAGAAGCGGCGCAAGCAGGCGGCTTGGAAAGGACTAGGTAGGTCAGCTCAGCCAGCCTGTAAGGGTTTCAGAACGTGTGAAGAGCTTTGGCGGCACAGCCGCAGCTTTTTCACGGAGTGAATGTGGCCCATGGGAGACGATGCCCACGTCGCCAAGGCAGGATCTGGTGGAATGCCACTGGAACTAAGTGCCGGCAACTTGTCCCAGTACTTCTTCAAGATTGATTTCGTCAAGAAGGCAGGTGCCCCAAATCCTAGTCGAAGGTCACAGGTGTACCAGGGGGTGCTTCCCACCCTGAATTTGGGAGGTGGCGCAGCTGCACTGGAAGAAGTGGCACCTCATCCCAAAGGCCCTCAGATGAGCTTGCAGAGAGAAGTCTCATGATTGCTGTGAGGGAGTGTCTTTGCAAGGCCATCCCCTACATGGACTTGAAGCTTGGACACAAGGTGGAGCCTCCAAAGCAGGACCGGAACGCCAGGAGGATGGAGATGTTCATCTTTGATGCATTCCAGCTCTGCAAAAGTGTGGTGGGCCTGCAGGCAGGAGGGATGGGGGTATTGGATCAGCTGAACGCGTCTACTGTCCAGACCACGGCGGTGTCCAGGTTCCACGGACAGAATATGCACTGGTCAAGAACGTCTCGGGGCCCAGCTCGCCGCAGACGGCAGTGCAGGCACAACAGTTCTTGCTGCCTCATGCTCCGTTGCAAAGACATTTTGTGATATCCTGATGCTTCCACAGGCAGTGGGGCAGCTCCACCAGCAGTGGATCATTCGTGCAGGAGGAGAGTTTGTAGATAAAAAGGTGGCCGGGGAAACGGAGGACCTGAAGTGTGAAATCTCGCCCCTGGTCTCTTACGACGGTGAGGACTTGGAGGGTCATTTCCTGAAGCCTTTGGCGCTTCCATTTTATCTGCCATCACAGATGGAGTTCACAGACTTCTCGGCAGCAACTGCACCCCTGGCGAGAAGGCCTTCCACCCACTACTTGGATTGGCAGTCAGACATAATCCGTCACGAGCTGGAAGTGGAACTGCATGCGCAGCTGGGAAATGTGTTGGAGATGATGGAAGATCCCAAAAAGTACGAATACCATGGGGAGCGAGCAGCTAACGAAGAGGAAACGCTGCCACCCACGCCTCGCGACACAGGGCCAAAGAGGCCCGGAGCCGCAGGGCGAGAGGTCGCGCAAGGATCTGGAAGTGCACGAAAAGATTCGAAGCAGGCCGAGACAAATGATCCTTCAGAGCCACTTACCGCCCTTGAGGGGCCACCGACGGACACGTACATGGATCCTAAGAAAACAATTAACAGCGAGAAGCGTCAGAAGTACTGGGGCCGAGACGCTTCCCCCACGAGCGCGCGCGGTGCGCCGTCAGCGCGTTCCGCTCGCGGAGCTCCGCCTTCGGCGCGGGGCGGACCAACCTCGGCACGTGGGTCGCCCGGCGAGGCCTCCCCACGCGAGCGAGGCAGCGCACGTGGCAGTGCACGTGGCGGCGGCAGCGGATCTCCTGGCGAATGATTTGCCATCATATGCCAGTGTGCACAGTAGTAGCTCTTGAGAGGTGATGCATTCGGGATGAGCTAAGACGGCCTGTCCTGGTGTTACCCCAAAGGGGCCAATGTCTGAATGGAGCGAAACACAGCTGCGCTGTCGAGATCTACACCCTCCATCCGACATGCCATCTCTCGTGTGCATTCATGCATGCAAGCTTTCTGTCCCGTCATTTCGATACGTCGCCTCCAGCTAAGTTAGTCCAGTTCCGTGATGCCCCGGCCAGGGGCCATTTGTGCACATGCAGGAACAGCATGCTACTGTATAGCTTGCTAGATCCAAATGTGAGGCACGTAATTCCGAAGATTTGACATCGTTCTACTTGTTCTGAACATGGATTGACATCATCATGAGAACGTGTGGGCCAAGGCTTTGGCTTTGCGCACTTCAGCGGTTATGGTGACTTTCTGCTTCTGCCCCAGTCTTCCGAGTTGCGAGACGGAGCCGTCTTGGGCAACACCGCAGTTTGGGCGAGGTCGGTCTCTTTAACAGGACGTACTTTAGGATTGGCACCGGTCAAAACCCCTCAAACACCACAAGTTTGGGGGTTCGGGGCCCGGTTGGAGCAGAGTTCTTTTTCGTCCAGGCGCGCGCGCGGCCAGCTCTCTGAAGCGGAGGCCTCCGTTTTCTCAGGCTAGCGCTCGTGAGCTTGACGCTGCCACGACCGCCTCGTAGTGCCAAAGTACCTGAAGGCCTAAAAGCGCATAAGAGGGGAACGGTATTGAAGCAGCTAAACGCGCCTATGCAGCTGACTCGAGATGGGCGGGCGGGGCAGGCGGTTCGACAGCTTAGCTTTTCCCAGCTACGTGAACAGCACGTCAGTCCAGCCTTCTCTCAGGAGACGCCACTGGCCACCCCTTCAGCGACACCCGGCCGCGGGGCCGGGGACCGAACTTTCATCTAAGGCGGAACGGGAAAGGAAGGCCATGTTGAAGGTGGTATTTTCAGCTTTCAGCCAGAATGAGGCCATGGACAGCAGCGGTCGCTTCCACAAAGCGCCCAGAGTGCCCGACCAGCCTGTGCTTCTGCATTTGCACTGGGAATGAGCCTGGCTGCGCACTGTTTCATCCCAAAGCTCTTCTTTTGGCGGAGCGTTTCCAGGTACTAGTGGTCCGCGAGATTGTGCAGATCTCAGTGGTGAGCTGGTGTCAGGGTGTTTAGCAGTCTCGAGGTTTCCATCTTTCCGGGCTTGTCGAGGAACCGACCATAGACTTACTTTAGACTTGAGTCCTGTGTCCCAGCGATGGAGGGATCGCTGTCCTCACTTACGAATCTGTCTCCAGTCCATTGGGCCCTGCATTCTGAGTGCAAGTCTCTTCTACACACAAAGTCCTACACAGATGCGGAAGATGCGGGAGCTTGCAGGGCCCGCTTCAGGGTATTACACTCCTGTGACTACAGCAGCGGGTCCTTTCAGGCACCCGCTGGCCTCCTTGCTGCATGGAACCGAGCACATCCCGGCAGTGAGGCGGCCTGGCTGGCTGTCAGATGCGTGTTTGTGATGTGACTGCTGGTTCACTCTTCAGCCGAAGTTGACTGTACACTCCGGTGAAACCAGGTTGTTTCCTTTGACCGCGTGTATGCTGTCAACGGCAAGACTCGGGTTGAGGATGAGCCTGCCAGAACATGTAAATTGAAAGTGTGAAGTTCAGTTTGCACAAGCCTCTGCATGTCGGCCTCCATTGCGAGCGAAGGTGATTGTGTGCATCCCTTGTGCTGGCGTACCATGCATAGCGATGTAGAGGAAAACATCTCTAATGAGCGGGACGCGAGGACATGCAGCAAGAGCTCCGCAAAAGCGCGATGATCGTCCTGAAGTCTGTGCCTCAGCGAACTCGTATGAGTCTCGCAGCTGCGTAGTGTGGGTGTTCGAAGACTGATCGGTTCATTATTGTTTGCCTTCGTTGAGCTATTGGCCAGGATTGTTCGCTACCCGCAGATGTTCGCAGTGGAGCCTGGGCCTCGTTCCGTTGTATCTGTAGCAGGCTCACCCCTAATCTATCGTCATGCTCAAGACACAGATGTGCTCGGACAGTTGCGTGCACACGAACTGGGAGAGCAGAATTCTACACGACATGGCCGGAAGCTTCGTGATTACATTAGACAGCACTGTGCTGAAATTCAGTTTCTAGATTGACCTTCCAATGAAAACTCTGTGCTGCAAGCAAGAAGTGCCGTGGTCGGATGGAAGATTCACACCGCTCGCATGCGATGCAGCAGCGAGATGACAGTGTGCTGAATGAAGTTCAGGCTGCGGGGCGACACGCAGGGACCAGTGCCCATCGGAGTTCGCGTGGAGAGGCCCCGCTGGGAGCATGAGTAAAATGTCATACGGGCTGCCTTCCAAGCAGGGGTTCACCCTGGCAAGCAAGCTACTTGACTTCTCAACCGGTGGCAGGCCACCGAGCGACTTTGCGCCGGAGCTGAAAGTCACCGAGGCCAGTTTGTTGTATTGTTGGCACACCTTGCCACGAAGTCTGGGGTGATCGATTGAAGCCCCGGAGAACATGGCTGACGCGTCCAGCCGAGCTACTTTTGAAGGTGGCAAGCGACGGTGCCCTAGAGCAGTTCAACCTGGCGCAGATCAGGCAGCCGCGGACGCTACGTTCCGTCTACACTGAGACTAGGTCCAAAAAAAATACGGAAGCCGTGCCTTAGCAACTGACGCGTAAAGTGCAGGATGGGCCGCTTTCACTTGGTCGTGCTGCCTGGGATGCCGCGACGTCAGGGGATTTTCTGATAGTCTCTGTGACGAGCGTCGCATCACCCGGCCTGTGCTAGAGGCCTTCTCTAATAAAGCAGTGTTGCAGCATGTTAAAGCATGCCGAGGTTTATCCGGAAAGCCAATCAGACACAAGGCTTCACTGTGCCGTTTAGGCTCCCAAATCCGCAGTAAGTAGTACGATTCTGAAACAGGCGACCCCGACAGTATGGAGAAGATTGTCGCCGGAACGACACCCGTCACGCTCGTGCCTTGGGAACTTCAGGGGAGCACAGGGGCGGTGCTGCGTCCAGTTGTGTTCTACGGCAACGCCCAAGGCTTTTCATCCGACGCGGTGACCAGATGATCAGCAGGGATATCCCTCGCACGAGATCCATGAGGCTTTCGGGGCTGGGGTCGTTGCTTGAGGACGGCGCCTTCGCATGCAAAGCTATATTTCAGCCATCTTATGGATTATGCAGGATCCGAGCCTGGGTTCACAAAATTTCAACCAATTTCGGCTTCTTTACTTGGCGTGGCGTGCAGCAAGGACCTACTTGCTTGCTTCACCGTTACAATAGATGAGTGCAGTAAGATGTGCGTAGTTGGCCGCATACTAGAAACGGTCCTGGTGACGCTCTACTGATGATGGTCCATCGCCATGCCACCACAGCTTGGGGTCAGTACCTTTACAAGTCCTGAACTCTTGTACGTAAACCTTGTCTTTTCTACATCGGCATGGTGCGCGCCTCGCCTGTCCGGGAATGATTGCTTTCTACCTATGTCCTCCGAAAGAAAGGGAGTGGGGGTGTAGGATCGATGTAGTTGCTGCTTGTGGTTGGGTGGGGCAATCAGCAAGAGAGCGCACTGATACATGAAAGAGGCAGGAAGCCGAACACGAAGGATGCACAAGCGATATCCACGGTAACGTGTTTGCAGTAGCATGAACACGAAGCCAGGTTCGTGTGTGTTTGTGTGTAAATTGTGTATGCGTGTGTGTGTGTGTGTGTGCTGTGGGCGGACATGGCATGCCGCCGCGAGCTTTCGTATGTAGAGTGCAGACACTTGGTAGAGTTTCAGACACTTGGTTGCTTGCCCAGAGGTAATGTGATCCAGATCGGCACGAGGACGTGTGACATGTTGTTGCAGATGTAGCAAGAAAGCGATGCAGGAATCTTGCTGCGCCGGGTTTGTCCTAAAGAGGTATGTTAACTTGTGGTTGGGGTCGGGGTGGAGATTGTTCCGTTGAGTGCTGAAGAGACTTTGGAATGCTTTGTGGCATTTATGCGTCTCAAAGATGGATTGGTTGCTGCCAAGCTGCGAACACAGGAATCCTCGCCTTGTCGATGTTTCAACACTGGTGTCGCCGAAGGCTCGGGATGTTCCGCTCGAACCTGGAACTCTCACGAACTCTCATGTGCCAAGAGGAATCGTGGCATAGCCTTCTCATGCCGAAAAACCTTAATGTAAGAGTTGCACCAATAAGCACCCCCCCCGCCCTGAGGTTGTTTTGTCGAGGGTCGGGTGGTCGTTGGGTTGAGCGGGTGGGAATGATAAACCTCTGCCCGGGTCCGGGGTCTGTAGTAATAATAATAGTAGTAGTAGTAGTAGCAGTAAGAGTAGTAGTAGTAGTAGTAGTAGTAGTAGTAGGAGGAGGAGGAGGAGTAAGAGTAGTAAGAGTAGTAAGAGTTGTAGTAGTAATAGTAGTACTAGTAGTACTAGTAGTACGAGTAGTACTGCAGTAACAGTAGTAATAGTAGCAATAGTAATAAAGTCTAACCTCTTGAGATTCGCAGCACTCTGGCTTTGTGCTGGCGCCTCCTCGGGCTTTCTGTGTCCTCCTTCTGTCATTACTGGACTGAAGTATGCGAGAGCCTGCAGCTCTCGAATACCAATCTGGCTTCAGGCCCAGTAGCTCTTGCTACCTTTATTTTTGACACCCTTGTTTCCAGGACCCTTCGCCCCACGGGAGTACTTTATCGTCACCCATTTATTCTGGCGATCCGCAGGGCTCGTGAGGGATAACCTTGCCGGCTTTGTGAAATCGCTCCGTTTATAATGGGGTTCGAATCAGGCAGAGGCCTCAGGAATAGCTGCTGCAGTTCCTGGAATCCCAGAGTCCCTGGCTGCAGGCCAAAGCTTGCAGCTTTCGAAGACCAAAGCCTCTGGGTTGATGCCCATTAGCTCTTGCTTTCTAAATAAGTCTCTGGAACAGCACTCTGCGAGCTGCTAGTTCAGTGAGATGTCTGAGGAACTGCATTGTGCCACCTGGCTTTGGGGTCTGGGTCTCTTTCCTTTTCTCTAAAATAATAAGTGTTCCCTCGAGTCAGGCTCCAAAATTTTGCGGGTTTCTGGCTCGGAATATATTTTTAATTGTCGCTCTGTTTATTAATATCACCAGGGTCCCAACATCAATTGTTTGGCCAGATCTGGGTCGGCAGTTTAAAGTAGTCTTCCGCCGAGAAAGTCTGGGCCAGGGAGTATTTTTATTGTACCCAGGTTTATTAAAGCAACTCTTACATTAACCCCTTCCGTTAAAGCTTCGTGTCTTGCGCTGAACTGTTGCGGAATTGCTTGCTGCTGCATTTTGGATGCTCCCTTCGCAAGGCGACTGCATCTGAAGACTCGAGTTTCACCTGAGGCCCTGAGCTAATTTGAAGCTAGCCGCAGAAGGTACCAGGGCTCGTTGTTTTGCTTGCGGGCGATCCCTTGCAAGCCAGCATGTTTAGAAATTCATGTCGTTGCAGCCCCTCTGCTGGTAAATGAGTTGCAGTTATCCACCAGGCTCCGCTAGATCAGCTACGATGAGTTGCTCAAATGATTTGTGGCGCAAGTAGCGCAATGTGTTCACAACACTTCTCTGCAGTTCGCGCTCGCAGCTATGATTCAATGAAGCTGGCATTGTTTGGCTCTCCTTCGCGCTAACGATCCTGAGCGAAGCTGTGTCGTTGAAGTAAAAACTGTGCCGTAGCGAAGGAGAGCAGAATTGACGACGAGAAGTGCGAAGCCGGAGAAGGTGTGATGCTGTCGTGAAAAGAGCGAGGGTTTTGCACATCCTAAACCGACCTCAACCTCGGCCATCTCGCATGCTGATGCCAGGAGCATCATAGGCCCTGTCATAGGCACAGCCCCCCCTCTTTGACAGCATGACCGCGTCAGTGGTGAGCGTCGGTTGTTCACTAGGCGTTGCGGCCTTGGAAGCTTTCGAAGTGCCACGGATCCATTAAGCCTCTAAGATAACAAACCACGGGCTTCAGCAGACTTCTCTCGACTTGGCGATCCAATCGCCGTGCCAACGGCCGACAGTGTGCTGGCATATTGTAACCAGTCCAAAGTAGCGAAAGGTACGTGCGAGCC
Source organism: Symbiodinium necroappetens (assembly GCA_905231915.1). NCBI lineage: Eukaryota > Dinophyceae > Suessiales > Symbiodiniaceae > Symbiodinium > Symbiodinium necroappetens. The sequence continues at coordinate 8,279 of CAJNJA010011230.1, read as the reverse complement.
TGCAGTAGCACGTGCGGGTCAATGAAGCAGCCATGGAGTTCTTTGCTGCAGATGTGCGACGAGATTCCGCAAAGCTTCGTCGCGCGTACTTGCAGCTGGCCCTCCGTTACCACCCAGACAAGGCAGTTGCCTCAAATCGTGCGAAGGAAGTGGCTGACCAATTGCAAGAGAGAAGCTGGGGACAATTCTTTCGAAGGAAAACGACAGGTGCTTGTCACCAAGCAGCAGGGTGAACGCTCCCTCCTGCACTGGCTGCTGCCAGGTCAATGCGAGCCGCTCGCCACACGCAGCAGACCGTGAAGGCATTGTAAAAAAAGGAGTCTCACGCTTGAACCGCGCTGTCGCAGCTGGAGGTTCTCTGGAGGACAGGGAAGCGACGGAGGTGTTCCAAGCAATCCAGGCCAGGACTCGGGATGGATGCGTGCAAGGGTGGAGGGAAGCCATGCAACGCTGAGAGCTCAGCAGGCTGCCTACGAGGAGCTTTCTGCAAGCCTAGATGGGCGTCGAGGCGTCAGCTTAGCATCCACCGCAAAAGACACTGCAATGTCACAGCAATATCTTGCAGGCCCTGGCTGTCCTGGGCCGCGGGTGCGCAGCGCCTTCGCAGCGGCCTGCGAGCTGGGCGACCTTGCGGTGGGGGCCCCGGGGCCCACTGCGCACTGCACCACGTGCGCCGTGTTGTCTGAGCGCCGCCCCTGGCTTTCGGCTTTCGCTCGTCGCAGGAAGTGCGTCGCCTCCTCCGCATCAGACCGGCATTGGCAGAGCAGACGGACGAGCTCGGCGTGTCGCCCCTGATGTTTGCGGCTTCCGGTACCCCGGCCAAAGAGGGCAAGGGAGATCATGGGAGTGTGAGTGCTGCCTCTACTCTACTCGTTGCCCGAGCTCCAGTGGCTGCAGACTCATACGGAGCAGACAGCTTCGGTTCATGTCTGGCATATGCAGGAGGGTCAGCGGCGGCCTGCGAGGTACTGCTGGAGGCGAAGGTGGCTGTGTTCGTGCTAAGCGGGTCGCTGGTCTCACCTGGCGCTGTCCGAAGACAACAAATCCAGAGCTCGGGAATGTTCTGAGTCTTGGTGTGCCCACGTGAGCCTCAGACTTGCAGGCTTCATTGGAGATGCGCAATCCACTTGGGTGGACAGCCCTCACTTGGGCTGCACTCCGAGCTCGCAAGGAGGCAGGAGGCTTGTGCAAGGAGTGTTCAGGGATCTCAGAGAGATGACAGTGGCGAGGCTTCCTCCTTCCTGCTGCAGAAGGGTGCAGAGGTGCAAGACAACGACTTGATTGTCGCCGGTCAGCAAAGAGCTGCAGTGTCTTGAGATGGTTGAGGCGTGTTGAAGCCATGAACCACGGTCACGCCGCCATGCCTTTGCCTGTCGTAAACCTTTGTCGGAGTAGCAAGGCGAGGCAAACCCATGCTGGGTTCTGAAATGCTCATTCGAACAGCGCAAAAGGCAATGCCGAACTTTGCTTTTTCGTCGTGCTGACCCGAGGTGCTGGCTTTCACCGGCAACTCTGAAACCTTCTCGGTTCTGCTGCAGGCATGTTCGTCTAGTTCCTGGTCGGGCTCGGCCGAACTTCCTTGAACACATGGGCGTTCAGCTCTGAAAGCTTAGACATCAATCATCAGGCCTGTGGTGATGAGAAAGTGTTGGCAGTGCGCGACGAGAAAGAGCTGCTAAGTCGCATGGGTGGAGCATTGCCTTGTTGTGTTGTCTGCTGCATCACGCTTAGATGCTCTTCCCATGTCGTCTAGGTTTTGTATTCGGCCTGCGTGATGGTTTGACCGTTTGACCGAGACTGTTCTTTCTGCGTTCGATCTGTCCGGAAGTGCCTTTCCCGGTCTCTCCTGGCGATAAGGAAAGGATTGTTGCACTTCGCTCTCACAGGTGCCTTGTCTGAAGAAGAAGTATACCTGCTACGCTGCTACGGCAGTTAAAGCTGAAGGCAAACCGCATACTGTGGCGGGCCATGGAAATTCCCTGACCATCGCAGGCTTGGCCTACCTGAAGCGGCCTGCGGAATCCCACGAAGATTGTGTGGACTTGGCCATCCAAGCGCGGCCCCGGCTTACACCCTTCGGGTCTTGGACTCCGTTGTTTCACTTCGTTGGCGACTTAAACGTTTTGTGTCGCCGTCTATCCAACTGATGCCAGCAGCACTTGTCTGACCTGTAAACCTGCAGTCATTCACGGCTTGCAATGTGGCCCCCAAACATTGTCAGCAGCGTGGCTGCAGCATCACTCCAGCATCACTGCATTGCTGCGGCACACATGGTTGGTTACCCGCGCATGTTGGCCTCCTAATGCCCGTTTGACTCCGATAGGCCGATCCACAGGCTGCTATTTGTATCATGCCTGTAGCGAAAGCATCTCCTCTCATCAGGAATTTGCGTTGTGCAGCTGCTTGATGCAGTCCTTCAATCGAGAATCCAGCCGCAGGCCAGATGCGATCCGGCCGGTGAAGATCGCAGGGCCCGCCAATGTCGGGAAGGTGGGTGCTGCTTCAAGATCATTTTAATTGAAAGGGCGAGGCAGCGCAGGCCCTCAAACTGACCCAGCCAAGGTGGAATGGAGGAAGCAGTGCCTGTGCTTTGCCACTTCGTGCAGTGCGTGTCAGATGCTCCGATGCGGACAGAACTTGCAGGCATATGATGCACACGAATGTTCATGAGTTCATGCTCGATGCTATAGTTCCACCTAGCGAAATCTCTTGGGCAAGTGCAAAAACAACTTCGGGGGTCAACAAACAACTTTCCCAAGCGCACATCGCAAGAGTGATTGTGTTGCCAAAGCGCAAATCGCAAGATACTGGCAAGATCTAAGCACGGTTGGGACGGGCCGTCACGCGGGCTGGCGAAACAGGAGTTTGCGTTTTGTCGCTCTGTCGCGAATCCAACTCTGGTACAGACATGCTACATCTTCGGGCTACGCTGAGGAAGATTGGGCAACATCTGATCTGGACCAGTCTGCCACACACCTTGCCATGGTCACCAAGCTCCCCGGTGTGCAGATGCGCATCATTCTGGTTTCTAGAAGGGGCATGGTCCAGGATCTGTCCGTGAGTGGGTGCTACGCTCTCAGTCTGACAGGCTGAAGCGTGTTGCAGAAGCAAACGGTGATTGTGTTCATAGAGCCTTTTTGGCCCATGTGAGCAAAGAGCTCTAGCAGTGCCATCGAATCGAGCCAGCATGGCCGCAGTTGGAGAGCCGAAGGACGACAAGATCTATACGATCAGCTCCAAGCCCGAAGTTCACGAATCTGGCCGATTCCACGAGCCAAGCTTCAACCATTTCGCGGTTCGGAACACCTTCTTAGAGTTGAAGCACGATTCTTACTCCCTTCAAGAGTGGTGTGGCTCTGTGCGTCGCGTGAAGTCTTCCCCAGACCTTTCGAATCCGGATGCTTTCAATCCTTGCTCCGTGGATCAGAAGCTGGGAGAACCGATGCCTGTCGTCCCCGCACCAGAGCTGAGCCCCAGTGCGAACTCACACACCTCACAGACTGCAAAAGACTCGGATCGTGCCACAGACGAGTCGCAGCCAAACGCTTCTCGGACTCGTCTCTCCAGCCAGGCAACACCCTACCAGCCCCCAGCGGCCCCCGCTGCCCACAGCACGACATATTATGCAGTACCGAAAAGCCGCACCACTGGGCAGGAGCAGGTCGTGGCCATGCCCTCCATGCTCCCGCCTCCGACCCAGGTATGGCAGGCGCCCATTCCACCAATACCTACGTCCACGGCCGCTGTGACGGCGCCGGTAATTCTGGGCTCTGCTATGCTCCCGAGCATTGGGTCAGGAGGCCATGCCACAGGGGAGTGCAAGCCGTGTGTGTTCTTCCACAAGAAAGGTTGCGCCACAGGCAGGACATGTCTCTTCTGTCACCTGTGCCAACCCGGTGAGAAGCAGCGGCGAAAGGAGCGGAAAGAGAAGAGCCTTTCCTGCAGCTTCATGCGAGGAGGGAGGCGAGAGAGGCGAGTAGTTTTCAACATGTCTTCTAGACCATCCGAGGCGAGCCATGCAAGCACGCTGAGCCGGGACTTTGTCTAGCCGCAGCCAGGTGTTTCGACAGGCTTGCGGATTGCAACTGCTTCAGTGCTTGGGTTCGGTGGCGGGGCCGGATTCCTGACCCACCACCCTTAGCCTCAAGCTGGAAATGTTTGTGCGATTCCCCGTGCAGCTGCGCCCCTCTGGCTTCTGAAACACGGAGCAGAAGCAGCAGTCAGGATACTTCTTGCCACACACTCACACAGTAAAAATAGATCTGCATCCCAGGAAAAATGTCTGCTGCTACCTCTTTATTTGCAGAAGGTGAATTTCAATGACGTGCGAGATGACAACCGAAAGCTTGCTCTGACTGGATTTCAAAAGCGCAGTTTCTGTGAGCTGCCTTGTGATCCTCTTTTTGCTAATCTCATGTTTGGTGCCAGAGACTTGCTGGCGGGATCATCCGCAACCCTGCAGGATCTTTTTCTGAGCATGGAAATTTTCCACTCGGAATTCATTCAACTGTGTCGCGTCAAACTACGTCACTTTGTTAGATCTGCAGAAGTGGGGGCCCCGCGGCTGCCAGCTGTGCGGAGCCCCGCATTGCAGCTTTTAAATCGCCGGCAGGAGCGTGCCGGAGATGCTAACGCATCTGGAGACTACCTCCGGATTGTTCTTTGGAAGCCAGACCACTGCCTTCGACAAGCTGAAGCAAGCAACGGCAAGATCGAGTAAGACCTTTCTTATGGAGATTTTCGAAGCTTTGGGGACGTCCTCCAGTCGACACCTCAGCATTACAGGTATGACTTCAGTTCCTGAATCGCTGGCAAACCCTCCCAATCTCGAACTAATGCACACCCTGAACCCCAGGCTCCAGAAGTGGAAGTAGAGGTTTTCGGAACAGGCCGCAGAGAAGCGCAGATGATCTAGATGACTGCAACAAGTGGTGGCTGCCTGTATACGAGGTGGTGCAAGGCAGAGATGCGAATGTGATCCTAGCATAATAGCCAAGTGCGCTAGATGTTGCTAGGTTTTGCTTGAGCCTGTCGGCAGACAGCGGATTCCACTCTGCCAGCCATGCAGAACACAGTCTCGAATGCCCTCTACCTTTGCTGCGGGCATCAAGAGTGGAAGAAGCACGTTGCAGGCGCAAGCCGCGAGGCTTGCCATGCATCAGAATACCAAAAACGAGGGTGCTGATGCACAGCGACATAAGTCTCAAATCGCAAGGACGGCAGCCTACCACAGCTGCTCATTCATGAATTTTGTAGAGGTGCCAAGCTCCTGAGGACTTGGCTCCACTCGGCCTCCGGTTCGCCGATCATTTTGCGGATGTTGGGTTGTGAAGTGTGGCAGACGGCATGCGCATCACATCTCCGATCCTCCACTTGACAAGCAGTGCCTCCGCGGAAGGGTGTGCGACTAGAGCGAAGGAGGCTTTTTGGGCAGGAACTCTGAGCCGTGGCACTGCCGGAGCTGAAACAACATTGATTAGTAACCGGCGCGTCATGTTGTTGTAACAGTGCGGTTTCAACGAGGGCCGCGCCCAGCAATGCTGGAGCTTCCGCAGACAGCTGATCTATCAATGCTCTGAATAGGATACAAGACATGTCGGTGATTGGAAGCACATGCGAGCTAGCCGGTCTTCTCGATTCGCTGTGCGTACCGTGCCCCCGAAAAGGAGAAAAGTGTTTCTATGCAGTCCTGGAGCTGTGTGATTGTGTTGGTTCCCTTGGTGGCTTAGGCTGCTCCGACTCCGTGCTGATCCTCATGCCGTGGGGCCTGCAGGCGATCAACCTCCTATGCTTGCATTGGATGGACATTACACGGCCAGTGCATGCAGTACGCTTGTGGGTCACCCCATTTTTCAACGCGTTTTCATCTTCTCCGTCGCTGGATTTTGGACGAAGCGTTCTCCTCAAACGGGGTTGGGAGGATTCGGCTACACAGGGTTCATCGAAGTGTGGCCGGGTTCCTCGGCATGGTGCTGAGGAAGCTTGGACCTGGAAGTTTGCCTCGTCCCGACTAGGAAGTGCTGTCGACGTTGCGGTCAAGCAGGGCTTGCGACACACCTACAAGGTGCGCCTCGAGAGCCCCAAATCGGTACTTTACTTCAGTGGCACAGCAGCGGAGTTCCCGCATTGCTTGAGGCACTTCTGGGCAGCGCTAGCTTTGCGTCTCAGAGGCCTCACGGGAAGCGGCTGGCAGCCATGCCTGCCGCTGACTCACGCTTTCCCGAAACTAAAAACCCCATACTCATTCGATCTAGAGTCGAGCTCATTCGCAGAGAGTGAAGCATGCCGTCAAGCTGTCATCGGTGTCGTTGACTCTTCGGAGCAATTGCTGCAGGCGCCTGTCGACTTGGCACAGATTGCAGCTGAGCCGCAGAACGAGTGTGCATGCAAGAGCTATAGGGCCTGGAGGGTGCTGCACGAAGAGGGTTTCGTGGGTTGATGCTGCTGCGCTCGTGTTGTTTAGTCGCAAAGTTTACCAAACTTTTTGCGGTCGGAGTATCCTGAAGTCGTTGTCACTCGTCGCGGGAAGAGATACACGACCTTGCCTTTGAGGTGTTGGTGCTGCAGTGTCTAACATTGCGCTCTTTTTCGCCTGACAGTTGGGCCACCACCCGCACTCCATAGTGTATACAATGCACAGGATTAACATTATGTTATGCTGCCTGCCTGAACAAGTGTGCGAAGCACACCTGTGCTCGTAGGGTCGCAGACCTTCACAATCTTCTGCACTTTCTGCGTCTGTACAGGACGTGCACGTTCCAAGAATTAGCACCTTGGGATAGTTGGAGCAAGTGCGATTGTCCCTGCCTTCCAGCTTGAAGCTTTAGGCAGGCCACTTTGCGCTATGTGTTGAAGTGCGGACTGCTTCAGCTCTCCATTCGTTGTCTTTTCTAGTCTGCATGCCTTTTTGGCGGCATGTGGCGCTTCATGTCTCGTCAGATGCCCGGCGTAGCTTGCTTTCAATTGCCTGCATTTTGTGGGATCAAAGAGCTCAAGTCAGCGAACCTGACCTTTATTGGATTATCTGCCGCATTCTGCCACTTTTCGATTGGGCATCCGCTTGGGGTCACCGCGCACGTTGCTCAAAGCCGGGAGGTGCGCCCCAGCTGCACCAGGCAGGTCTTCGAAGTTGCTTTTTTGGGGGATCGACTGGAGCGTGGAGAGGCGACGATGGCGGGCGGATATTGCTGCATCGATTTTGACACTTTGCAGGCCAAGGCCTGCCCGCAGAGAAGCGGCGAGTAATGTTCGGAACGATGAAGATGATTTCTGTCACAATGCCTGTCACGATTCTGTTGTGTGGAAGATGCAACGACAAACCACTTCGACCAACTTGTGCTATGTGAGACCCCAGTCTAATGCAGGGTGAGAATAAAGGTTTCGATCTCCTGAAACTAGCTTTTCTTGAATCACAAGTGCAGTTCCACCCTTTATGGGCGCACTTGGGAATGGAAGCTTGAGTCGTCAGCCTCTACACTTCGTGTCTTCAAGTGTACGATCTTATGCCACAAAAGTTTGACCGACCATGTCTTGCTTCATGTTTTTTCGATGTGGGCAGACAAAGCCATACAGATGGTGCACGGACAACCATGTGCTTGAAGTGGGTCCGCGAGCAGAGAACGCCCTAAGCATTCCTACTTCCTGAGGCTTTGTTGAACCGGCAGTGACGGTGCAGCGACGATGCGAAACCATGCGAAACCACGAAATTCAGGGAGTATTTCTGGCATTTGGAACATCATGTTCAGGAGAAGGAGAAGGGCATCAGGTACAAGAGCGGCTTGGCCTCTGAAGCCAGATGCACCACTAGGATCCGATCCCGCCGTTTGAATTCTTTGCATGGACGACGGCAGGATGCTCATCAATCCCATATCTAGACAAACGTACGAGCTATCCGAGCACTAGCATACTAGGATCTCCCAGGTTTCTCGGAGCAAGTGGTGAAGTCCGTCGAGCAGGCTCGCTGAGCCGTCTTGTCGCGGTCGAAAAGTCTTTGCCAAAGGGAGTAGAGACCGGAGACTCGTTGTTGTTGTGGGAGGTGGGCTGAGGCTTTCCACATGAGAACTCTTGCAATTTCAATCTGCTCCAGAGGATTGTGAAGCGTGCGTGCGTGCGTGGCGTTGCGTTGCGTGGCGTTGCGTTGCGTGGCGTTGCGTTGCGTGGCGTTGCGTTGCGTTGCGTGGCGTGGCGTGGCGTTGCGTTGCGTGGCGTTGCGTTGCGTGGCGTGGCGTGGCGTTGCGTTGCGTGGCGTTGCGTTGCGTGGCGTGCGTGCGTGCGTGCGT
>CAJNJA010011227.1:0-13771 GCA_905231915.1 Symbiodinium necroappetens | reverse complement strand
CCACCCACCCACCCACCCACCCACCCACCCACCCACCCACCCACCCACCCCCCCACCCCCACACCCCCACACCCCCACACCCCCACACCCCCACACCCCCACACCCCCACACCCCCACACACCCACACACCCACACACCCACACCCATACCCACACCCATACCCACACCCACCCCCACCCCCACACACCCACACCCACACCCACACGCCCACCCACACCAACACCCACCACCCACAACACACCCCTGCAGAACACTTCTCGTTCTCCGGTTGTGATACACAGATCACCAACGTCTGAGATGTCTGCGTCATCTTGCGGGATGTTCCCGTTCAAAGCATGTTGCTGTCGGTTGCGTTCGCGACGGCTTAGCACAAACCTTGATCCAACAGATTGGGCATTACGTCCGCCAGCCGGCGGGCGTACTCCAAAGCCCGGTGGGGAGTCCTCCTTCTTGATCGCCAGGCCTTGTCCGCAGCACCGCCGCATAAAGCGGGCGTCGATGGTGTCCTTACCCCGCCGGGGTACGAACGAGCATCGAGCGCCGAACCACACCGGGAGGCTGCCACTTGAACGCGGCAGTTTCCTCGGGCTGGATGTAGGTGGTAGGCCTCCTCCACTTTGCCGTCCTTCATCTTAACCGGGTGCTTGACGGCCTGGGCCCGTTTGTGGGATCCGTTTCTTCCTCACTCGGCCGGTGTGATCTTCCTCACGGGTGCTACTATAAGCAACACACGATTCCAGGAGCGGACACGGGAGCAAGTCCTCGGCGTGTATGCGCTGACGACTTTTCGTCGCCTTGGGCCGTAGCCATTCTAGTAGCAGTCGTAGTAGTCGTCGTCGTCGTAGTGGTCGCAGTCGTAGCCGTGACTGCCTACAAATACAGAGAGACATACATGCATACAGTCATACATCTATGCATACATTTTTAGCACTCGCACTCGGCAGGGCAGGCGAGGTAATGGGAGAACAAGATCCACAGCATAACTCAAACGAGGGTCACATCTTTCTGTGACCCCTATCAAGGGGATTCTTTCGATCACCACAGTACTCCAGCGCTATTCGCCAGCTCAGCAGTACTTTTCCGAGCAAACATGTTTGACAATGCACTACTCCCCAAAACGCCAAACAGACAGCTTGCATTTCAACAATTCAGTACTCAGCAATTCGACACAACATCTCGTACTGTACATGGCTCAAGGTTCTCACGCACTCGTCCCCAAGGTAGCTCAATGCAGACTCACTCAACCGACTGGTCCCCCACACACTCCACTGTATGCACCTCTTTAGCCAGCCCGCAGCCATAAGCAGGCTTGTGACAGTCCCATGCAGGAAAAACTTGAAGCATCTCACCCGCAGGTATCACTGTGCCACATATCCAGCAGAAGGGCTCGGAGGACAGCAAAATATCAAGCCAGCCATAGCACTTACCACACTTGCAGCAATGCCGTATCAGAATACGCAGCATTCCGAGCGATGCTGCATGGAGCATGGTCACTGTCATCCTGCAAGGCACTCCAGACAAATGTGGGGGCCCAGGGTGTCGCGGGGGCTCAAGGCCGCCGGCACCTCCATCCTTAGGCGCTAAGATCCTCGGTTCTGTTTGCATGGCCTGAGATGGTCATAGAATCCATCGACCAGAGCGCATTGACACGAGTGTGTCTTGCATTTGCCTCGACCGTGTCGGCAGGCACCCTCCTCAGGGCGGTGTCTGCCCACACTGGATGGCAGTAGACACCATGCCTGCATGGATGCTGGTGGTCCAGTCAGCCAGGGCAGAGTTCGATGTCTTTCCTCGGCGGAAGTTCCAGAGTGATTCATGGTCCAGGTCCTCTGATGTGGCATCTGTGGTCCCCCGTCAGTTGTCGTAGTCATAGTAAGCGTTCCCGCAAGCCTGGGCACTCCACAGCGGTTGCCACATGATTGAGCGACCCAGTCACCAGAAGAACCAGGGTTTTGTACGTGTTTGGGATGATGTCGGCAAGCACCCTGCCCAAAGGCGGTGCCTGCCGACCCGAAAAGTCGGCAACCTCTGTACTTTCCCATATGTTGGCGGTGCAGTCCGCAGAAGGCAAGTGTTTCCGCCACTAAGGAGGCGCTAGGGAGTGTCATGGTCCAGGTCCAGGCGTGTGGCATGCACATGCCCATTGCTGCAAAACTTCAGTGGGTGGGCCAAGCATCACATGATATGCTTGTTCCAGCCATCTAAAACAAAACCACCTGCAGAGTTGCACCCAGGAAGCTTGAGGCAGTCGTCGCTGTCGGCCATGGCAAGGGGTTAGGGTCCTACAAGAAACCAGGCTCTCCGTTTCCGCACCTGCCAGTCTTCGTCGTCAGTGTGCAATGAGGCGACATCATCATACATCATGGAGGTCATCGACGGACAGACGACTCAGCAGGGAGGCAGCAAGGGGCGCAGCAGAAAGAAGGAAAAAGGCAAAAAGGGCAAGGAAGGCAGCCACAACAGTGCAGGCAGTGCAAAACAGTGCAGATTATATTTACAGTAAGGCACTAACATGGAAGGTTCAGTCTGGAGCAAGCTGCAGCATGTTGTCCTGAGCTCCTCGGTGCAGGGACATGGGGCATCGCGCTCCGGTTCTACACACTCAGTCAGTGGCAGAGCGACCTCTTTCAGGGATGCATACAGTGACCAGGCAGTGCATACTCTACAAGAGGCAGGCCAAAGGCTGGGGCCCAAAAACAGTGCAGAGAATTATCAAGTTTCAGTTGACCCCCCGGACCATTGCCGTCGGGATCTAGAAAGCACGGCCATCCATCCAGACGGTGACAGTGTCCTGTTGCGCCGGAGGACTCAGGTTGATCACGTTGGCTCCTGTCGGCATTCCCTGGGGAGCGCTGGGTGCTGCCTGCACCGTTGCTCCAATGGAGGGGATGTATGCCGGTGGCGTGGTGAGGGGGTGTCTCCATGGCCTGGTGGCGGCCTCCACTCTCCCAAATATGGCTGGAGAGGTCTCCGAGTGGTGCTGTCAATTGTGGACAGCGAATCGCTCAGCGTTCCGCAGAGGTGGGAGCCGGGGGTGCAGATTGGGCATCAGGCGAGGGGGAGAGGTTGGCTTTAGGCTGCGCCGCGGGTACATCAGGGCTAGCGGTGGGAGGGGATGAGGGAGGTGGAAGAGGTGGATCTGTAACATCATCTTTAGTTCCCTCATCCGCCTTCTTGGGTTCCGATGCCTTTGCGGGTTCGGATACGATTTCTGCTTGTTTGGAGGGTGCCTCTGGTGCAGGGTCAGGGGGTACTGCTGGTGAGGTAGAGGGCGGCGGGGTGGTCCTTGGGGAACGTCGGGCAAAAACAGGCCTTGCCTGAGCCAGGACGAAGGAGCCCAGGAGGAGCCACGGGGCATAGACCATGGCCATGTTCAGCATTTCTGCTGGCGGTGTCGTCACTACCTTAAGGAGGTAGTACATGACATACCCCTCAAGGGTGGGGGGTATCTGAGCACGTGGTGCACCGGCATCCGTCATGGCAGGCGTCGGAGTGCGGTGGAGCAAGGGGGAGGCTCGGGCAGGTGTTCTCACATGATGGCAAGGTGATCCAAGCCCACCAATTCTGGTGGTCTCATGAGTTTCGCATCCCCTCCTCGGCACCTTAGCACAACGCTGTTTTGAGCAGCTTGGACAGTCTACTGGTACGTCAAGAAGCTCTGTACACGATCACTGCCAAGGAGGTTTATCCGGTAGTGGGGCTGTTGACAGCCCGGGTGCCTCCTGAGGGCGAAACCGCTGCAGCTCTACCTGTAGGGCCCTGGCTTCTTGGCAGGCCTGGGTCATGGCTGCTTGGGCTCCGGCCAAAGGAGTCTTAAACTCCTTTTGTGCCCGCCAAAGGCGGTCTTCCAGAGACTTGAGGGCATCCATCACCGCTTGGGTAGCGGCTTCGTAAACCCCGTGCTCTTCAGTAGTCAAACTGTCTACATTCTCTTTGAGATTCTCGAGATGCTCGTTCATGGTTTTGAGTGCTTCGGGAACGTCTGCTTGCAGTGGAAGAAGAGACTTCCTCATCAAGGCAAACAAAGGGAAGAGCTGGGTGGTCTTCTCCTTTAATTCCTGCACTTCCAACCCGAACAGCCTGACTGTCTGAAAGAGATCAGTTCTCGTTTCCCTCCATTTCTCGAGAAGTAGAGGCTGCAAAAAGGATTGTGGTTCAGCGAGCACTGGCGAAGTCTGTTGAGACACCGCCTGCTGAAGCAAACTTTGCATGCTCGTCATCTGAGCACATAGCTCAGCCAAGGTTCTCTGGGTCGTCTCTTGGTCCTGTCGCATCTCCTTCCATTGGGCCCACAGGGCCAGCAGGCACTTGGCGATGGCAATGATCATCACGACAAGCCCGAGGAGAAGCCAAGATACCACCCAGTCGGGGAGTGCAGTGAGGTCGCGCGGGGGAGCGTCAGGGGCAAGGCAAAAAGGTTCCATGAGCAGGGCGGAGCAGTGCAAGGCAGGGCAAGTGAAGCAAGTACGGCTGCAAGTAGGTGAAACTTAAAAACAAGAAGGTTGCATGAGCAAGGCAGAGCAGTGCAAGGCAAGGCATGCGAAACAAGTACGGTAGCAAGTATAGGTAAAACATAATATTTTCAGTCCAAGACCTAGGCTAGGGTGAGCGCCAGGGGAACAGGTACTTCCTGGTGAGCGCTTGGGACCGAGTACTTCTTGGTTGAGCGCCCGTAGGTACTTCTTGGATGAGCGCTGCGGTCCTCAAGTACTTCTTGGTAAAATATTGAGCGCCTGTTTCCCTGGTACTTCTTGTTGCTAGAAAGGCACTAGTACAGAGTAATAGTAGAAAGGCATAGGGGAGTACCTGGCAAGCCTCAGGACAGGAAGCCTCAGAACAGGAGCCCCTGCACTGCCACGCATTGGGCTCTCCAAGTATTCCTAAGAGTCGTGGGCCCAGTGCTTTGCCTCATGCTGCGATAGCACTCATGAAACATGTAGCTAAAGTCATTGGTGAGGGCCTAGGTAAGCTGTATTAACAGACTCGAGCCGAGGCAACGTAGACGATTGCTCCAATGGGGAGGGCAAAGGGCGACATGAGGTCATCGGGCAAGGGGATTAAGGAGCCCTACTGCACTCAAGAACAAGTATGGACAAAAGCAAAATTAGGAGCTACAACAAAGAAACTTAGGGGGAAAGGTCTCCTCACGGCTCGTACCTCACTGTTACAAGGGGCAGTGGGAGGCTCGGGTCAGTATTAGGGCAAAACAAGGGGGTTTATAGGCAGGAGTTGGGGCTTCACAAACGGCAATCAGTTGCAGGTAGGTACGGTAGGAGTTGGGGCTTCACAGGAGTGATCTGCAATGCCTAACGGGTGTGGGTCCTGCGCGTTTGTCTCGTCAGACACAGGCCAACTGGTCGGGGTGAAACAGAGGTCCTACCCAAGGGGGAAGGTATGCCTAGGGAGTGTTCAAAGCCCAAGTGAACCCCCGAAAAACGAAGCGGCAGCAACCTAACCGAAAAGAAGAGCCTACGTCGAAGGCCATCTCCTAACCCTCAAAGAGTCAGCGCATGCAGCAGGCCGGCGAGTCATCAGGGCCCATGGCTTGAGTGGATTTGGGTATGTTGGTACAGGCTTTGGCTTCGAGGGGCTTCAGTCAAGCAACCAGGGGAAAACCCCCCCAAAAGACAAAGGAAACCTCCAGAAGCCAACAAAAGATCCCCGAACCCAAGGTGAACGCTCCAAAAAGGCACCTACAGCAAGGCCTAAAGGTTAGGCAAGCATAGTACAGTTCCACAGAAAAGGAAGCAAGGCAGGTGAAAGCAAGGCAAGGGCGAGCAGCGCAGGTGAGACAAGACAGTGGCCCCAACGTGTATTACACACATCGAGGTAGCCTGACAGATGGCACGGATGAGCTTAGGTGTCATTCAATCTTGGCTGTCCAGGACCTCAATCACGTCATGATGATGGGATTGACGGGTAGACATGTTGAGAGCCTCTTCAAGACTAAGCTGACGTTCCCGAAGAGGAGCTCCAAAATCATTCATGGGTCCATGACTGTGCGGATCGCTCGGGCGGGGGAGGGGAAAGCCTAGGCCACAAAGGATCGCACGGGGAACTACTTGGAGCTGTGTCAAAGTAAGTGTTGTAAATGCGATGAGTACCACCCGACTCGGGATACGATCTGGGTGGGCCACGTGTCCTGCATGGAGGGTTTTTCGGGCGTCGAATATAAAGGGCGCCGTGATAGGGATCAGGACTCCTGGGAGCCGGTTTGCCCCGAAGCTTTTAAAGGTCTTGCCGAGGGGGTCGTGGAGCCAAATCCCATCGCCTTGCCCGGCTTGCGACAAGCTTATCACGAGGGATGGGTAAGGCCCGTTCCGTACATCACGGTGGACGCGGCTGACACAACCACTCCTAATCACGTAGGTGGAAAACCTATGGTACGGAGCAATGGTTTGCAAGAACTTGTTCACTATTAACGTGAAATACGGACATTCAGAGCAATGACTCAAGATATCCCCAGTGGATCTCGGGGAGGCTCCTGAGAGAAGGTACTTAACGCTGAGGCCTGTTTCGGGGTCTGTCCTCCTTCTCAGGTATGACAATGGCATCGTCAAGAAAAGATCGAGTATCTCATGCGCCTTTGGAGCTTCATCACGCTGATAGATTCGGCAAGCCCTGATCTCAATGGGTCGAAGCAGGGCATTTTCTGAAAACCCGAAATGGGGATCCCGAGGTCGGAGGCGGGGAGTCAGAGGGTTGTGAATGGAGGTATCATCAAGGCTTTCAAGATCACATTTCTCCATCTCCGAATCCGAGTCAATCAGAAAAACCCTGGTGGGTGAGGGGGGGGAGGCTTCGGGGGCGGACGACGGCTCATGTACAGTATCATTCACCTCGTCGTCGTCAGCATCATCCAAGTCAAGACTGCAGGGGCCCGGCTTGAGGTGCCACATGGGAGCCATGTCGGGGTCTGTCAGGCAGGAGCTGAAAAGCTGAGGCTGAATGTGAAGGGATTGTCGCATGCGAGTCAGGGGCCTGGCTAAACTTTCCTGGCCTACAAGACTGATCTCAGTATCAAGCCTACCGAAGCACAGGCGCAGGCTGGATCTGTTTTCGCAAGTTCTCGATCAGGTAGGGGGCTGGTGCCCAAAAACAAGTGTACAGTGCGGCAAGGGAAGTCTACTCTCTCAGTGCTGGGCATGTCGCTTGGGTCAAAAGCAAACTCCACGGAGTCAAGTGCACTCCTAGCTCATTCCATGCAATGAATTCGCAGGTCATCTCGAAGCGGGAGACGAGCTCTGAAACCTCTTGTTTGAGTCGGTCTCCCACCATGTCAAAGCATCGGTCCCAGAAGCTCTCTGCAGGCTCTTGGTAGGGCCAGAGAGGAACCTCATACAAGACATCCAAATGGCTGTCGATGTAGCGCGCCAGCGCTGGCAGAAACCAGTACTCTGGCCACGTGTTTCGGCAGGTTCTCAACTGGTGTTGGATTTCCCTGGCTGCAAGGCACTGGTCCAAGGCCGGCAGTTCTTCCAGATATTGGTGGAGCTCATCCCACTGGAGGGCGAAAAAGGGGTGTAGGTGCGGGAGGTGAACCATACCCACAATCTGCGCAATTCCAGCCATGGCGGGTTTACTCGCGGAGTCGCTGGGTTGTTGCTGGGCCGAGAAGCACTCGCCAACAGGGAAGATGGGCATTAAAGAAGAACCAAACCACATTCTCACAGCTATGGTCAAAGGATACTTCCCACTCTGCCAACAAGAAGTGCATGTAGGACACATCGTCTTGTGTGAGAGGGGGGTCATCGGGATCAAGGGTGTCGAAATCCCGAAGGACTCGATCGAGGTCACTCGCATACTCCTCAAGCTCGAAGAGGGTAGCAAAGAACCATGCCCATGAGACCCGCATGGCACGTATGTAAAGACGCATTCGTGCAGCAAGCAGGGATGACATCCTTGGGGGCACAGTGTCGAAGACATCGTAGACGTATCGCGGCAACAGCGGTGGGAAATCGCGAAGGTGGGGTGCTCCAGGTATCACAAAACCACCCGGCAGCTCCATGGCATCCGCATAGAATCAGAGGATCGGACTCGGGCACAGACGCCAAGGGAAATTCGTGGACGTCCTGCCCCCCCCCCCCGGCCTAGACCACAGTCCTGACAGAGAAATTGCAGTTTGTAAAGCTGCCATCTCGTACCAACCTGTTATGCGTGGGGGGGAAAGGGCCAACACAAGAGTTGGCTAGGTTGGGGAAGTGCTTTATGGCGTCCTTGGTGCTATACACGAAGGCACGTCGGAGGAGGTCATGCTGCTGGTCTTGTCGATCGAAGGTGTTATAACGTAGGCGTAGGTTCATGCTGACCTCGCCGGTAAGGACGCAAGGGTGCATGCAACCAAACGGCATAGCAATGGGCATGCCCTGGGCTTGGGGACTCGTATCATGAAGGTAGCCAACAAGGAGCCACAGGTCAAGGCCTTGGCGTTGTCAGAAGTCTGTGTGGGGTGGTGTCTTTTCTGTAGGAAAAGTGCCTGCGCTTCTTCTCGGGAGGGGGGGATCACTGCAACACTGACCCCAACTTCGTCCCAAAGTGCCCACAAGAGGGCCCCCGGAGGCATGTTGGTGACGGAGTGCACGTGACAGGTGGAGTTAATGTAGTCCTCGTCAGGGAAGAAGTGGAAAGGTCTCAGGGCGGCCTCCTCGAGGTTGACGATGACTAATTGGCGACCCAACAAGTCTGTGTTAAGTCGGTCTCTCGTCCAGTGGCGTCTCCACAGCGGGTACAACTGCTGCCAAGTGGTCCGTTCCTGTGCAGCAGTTTCCCATATGGCCGGGTGCGAAGCTGAGCGTATCGCACCATAGCATAGCTGGAATTTCCTCAGCGGCGTGTTCACGACCCAGCCTGGTAAAGAATCCCCCGACATGAGAGTAAAGGTGGAATATCGCCAGGTGAGGAAACGTAGCGGGGTATCCAGCTGGTTTCGTATAACATGGCCCCAGTAGCGCCAGACTTGAGTCGCCCAGCGTTTGCTCCAGGGGTCAATCTGCAGTGCCGCAAGGGTAGCTCTGGCTGCTCTTCGTTTCGAGACGGTGTTCTGTAGGAATTCACCGAAAAAATCGGCCCTAAAGCCAAGTAAGCCGACCAAGAGTGTGTTCTGATGTGCATCCAAGGATTTCAGACTTTGTCGTGTGGGGTAGCATAATCCGCAACTCCACAACCACCTGGAGGTCACATATAAATCGAAAAGCCTGACCTTGCGGGCCGCGGGGAGACGGCGGGCATTAAAAATGCCTCGCATGGCAAAGTACGTGTTAGCGCACCTGCCCAGGCTTTTTTCAAAACACGTCATCGGCCTGAAGTCATAGGACAGGGGGACACCTAAGTATAAAAGATGCCGTTCCGTTTTGAGGGGCACACAGCTCCCGCGGAGCCAGATACCAGGTCCTGAACCATCTGGCGTGTCGAGGACGGAGCATTTGGTGCGGTTTACCTGGAGTCCTAAAGTGGAAAGTACGTCGGCGACCTGTTGGATCTTGAACTGCAAATCCTCCGGGCCCCTGGCCGCCACGAGGATATCATCAGCATACAGCAGGAGATGTGGCAATTCCCAAGAGGGCCATCTCCGTTCCCAAGACCGAATAAGGGGTCCCAAGAAGGAGTCAACAACCCTAGAAAAAAGGATTGCACTATACGCAGTCCCCTGAAGGACCCTTCGCTTAGTAGGAGTGCTCCAGGAATCGGGTCCGAGGCGAAGGCGTACCTCACAGTCCTGACAGAGCTGCCATAGAGCCCAAGTGGCATGATTAGGTTGGACCTGCATTAAATATCTCAGAACAGCATCATGGGACAGTGAGTCAAAGGCGGCTTTGAGGTCCAGTTTGGCGACGACTGGTCTATGGCTATAAGGCGGGCGCTACCAATCTGGAGGAGCAGGGACGCAGCCGCGGCTCCATCTATTGCTTGGGAGCCCTTCCTACAGGCAAACTGGCCGGCCTGGAAGGCTGGCCAAGATTCCTCCAGGCGGGTTCAGGAGAAGTTTGGAGTAGACTTTACAAAGGCAAGGAGTGAGGGCAATGGGTCTTAAGTCGGCAGGTCCTCCAGGTTGTGAGACCTTGGGAAGCAAGCAAATCGAGCCTTGTTTCCAGTGAGGGGGAATGGGGCGGGCCCCAGAAAAATACGAGTTCATAAGGTTGACAAGTTCAAAAGCATTATCCGAAGCTGCGAAGGAGATGAGGGCCTCATAAGTGACCCCATCCGAGCCTGCAGCTGTCCCTGTTTTGGCTCCTTGAAGGGCAGTACGTACTTCTTCGAGGGTGAAAGGCGTGGGGGATGAGGTTTGATGTCGATATCACGCAGCGCCTCAATGAGGGCAGGGGGGGGCCCTTGACCGTTCGTGTCATATTTGAGGTCGTAGAACTCTTTGAGCTCCTTTGCAGCACTTTCCTGTCCTCCTCGTGCCTGTATATAACTGCCTGCGACCTTGGTTTGCGCGGCGCTTCGCCGAAGGTGGGAAATGGCTGCAAAATCGCCTGTCCGAGCTCTATCGAGTATATCTTGCTTGAAAGAAGCCTTGTCTTCTGCTCTCAGGCAAGCAATCTCTTGTGCTAGCGCAGAACGTTCATCCGCGCTCGCAGAAACCTTGCGGCGACGGATGAGGTCTCTGATAAGTTCCGAATCTCTATACCGCGGAAACTTAGGCCGAAAGGAACATGAGCCGAAGGCAGTCGAAAGGTCGGCTTCCGTCGGGTCGTCTGGCATCCGAGCTATGGCTTCCTGCCAACGCTCCGTCTGCAGGCACCACCTGCCGCATCGATCTTGCCTCTTCCTGTTGCGGTTGCGGGCCTGTGGGGCAGCTTGGAAATGTACTAGGACCAAGTCGTGATCCGAGGGTAAAGCCAATCTGAGGTCCTCGCGCTTTGTTGATGAGCCTAACATACCCTCGTGTCGGAAGAGGAGGAAGTCTAGTGGCGCCTCCAGCCCCCTAGCATGCCATGTGGGCCCCACGTCTTCTGAGGCCCTGAGGCGGAACCGAGCCAGGAGCAGGCGTAACTGAGCCATGGGCGAAAAAGTGTCCTGGGTCGTGTGGAGGGGTTGATTGAAATCCCCGCCTACGAAAACTGAGTGTCCCACCGGGACATTTCCCAAAGCCTGGGTAAGTTGTTCAAGGGTTGAGGTCCACACATCAAAGGCGTCATCGCGTTGGTCATGTGGCAAGTGTATAGTAGCCAGGGCAGAAGGGTCAGTTCCTACCTTGAGTCGCAAAAACAGTCCTGCGGGAAGTGTGGCAGTTTGGGGGGTCGAAGGGTTCAGGTCCGAATTAACCAAAATGGCCACTGCCAGGTGGCTCTTAGGGGGGTTGTGCAAATAGACGACGTATTCCATGCCATTTAGGTTCAGATCCTTAGTGATTGTGTGACCAACGCCCAGACTGGCGAAGCCACCAAGCTCCTGTAAAAACAGGATGTCGGGTGCGTCAGCAAGTTGCTCGAAAACATTGACAAGTGTTTCCAAAGGTTTTCCATGTAAATTCCAAGTCGCGCACGTGCATGCAAGCGAATTACGATGCTGTGTGGGACGCCCCCGCCCTGGATCCTACGAGCTGAGCTCGTCACGGACCTGCTGAGGGTCCATACCAAGGACTCGGGAGATGATTTCCGGATTAGTCCACCAACCACTCTCGTTTCCCTTGGCATCAAGCATCATGAGCGCCTGTGGCGCGGGCGTGTCCCTGTCCGCATGGAACAGCACTTGAGCACCACGGTACCAGACCCGGCCTTTCCAATCGAAATCGACTTCACTATCAGAGAGGAATCTCCTCCCGTAGTCTCTGAGCCCCAGGATGGCGCGGTTACGGTTACGTTCTTCGATACTACGGTTGCGGGAGATCCATAGCTGTCCAGTCTGACCGGGGAGGCTGGACCGTTTATCACGGTCTTGCAAGATTTGGCGCAGCTTATTGAGGACTGCTTGTTGCACTCTTCTGCGGGCGGCCAGGTTATCATCCACATACAGCAGTTCAATACGGGCAATGTTAGAGCGGACATAAGGAGTGATGATGTTACGCAGCAGGGGGACGGCCTCTGACTCTGCAGTTTGGAAAAGTTCCCGAACTTCCTGCTGGATATCTTCCCTCTTAGCATCCATGTACCCTCCGAGAACTAACTGCCAGTCGTCAACGACCGGTCCTCCAGGAGCGGTAGACCCGACCCCCGTACTAGGGGCTTGACCTGTGCCAGCGCGTCCTGTTGTATCTCCTCGTCGGGGCGTAGGGGCCGGGCTGACCGAGCGACTTCTGACTTCCTGAAGTTCGGCCGTCAGTGCATCAAGTTTCCTGCTCATTTCCGATTGCACCTTGGAGAGATGGTCGTTACGGTCCTCAACCCGATCCAGACGCATACCTACCACCTTGAACTCCTCTCTCTGTTCTTGAACTGTGTTTAAAATCTG
Organism: Symbiodinium necroappetens; assembly: GCA_905231915.1. NCBI lineage: Eukaryota > Dinophyceae > Suessiales > Symbiodiniaceae > Symbiodinium > Symbiodinium necroappetens. Next base: position 1,377 of record CAJNJA010011227.1, on the reverse strand, counting down.
TCTCTGGTCCTGGCGCATACCTTTCATGTCAGCTAAAAGACTATCCCTGAACCCCGAGAGCCAGGCCGGTTCGTCCCCGATATGGTGTTGAGGCACTGCAGTGGGTGGCGGTGCACCAAACATAGGTTTTGATTGCAACCCCGAGCTCCGAGATTGTTGCTGACGACGCGGGCGTTTGTCGGGGCTAGTGGGTGATGAGCTAGGGGGAGTCTTCTTTTCCCGGGGATCAACATCCATGTGTCCTCCCAGCGCAGCCTGGAGGGCTGCAGTAGCATCGGCATCAAGAGCCGAGGGGCCTCGAGAAGCATGTAGGGGGCTCTCCTCGAGTTGTTGCAGAGCAGCCTGCTGAACGTATGCCTGAAGGCCCCCGGGTCGGGACTCAGGAGGTCTAAGGGCAGCAGAGGGCAGCGACACTGGGCGAGAGTTCAGGTCCCCACGTGCAGCAGGGTGGTGATCATCGGCTCCCGTGCCCAGGGGGTGGGCAGAGGCAGAGTGAGCAGCAAAATGCGGCACACCATCATTATGATCATCGTCGTCATCCACATTCACCAGTGCATGATTGTCGTCGTCTGGCAGGGTGGCTCGTGGCCCTTCAGGAGGCTCTTCACCGCTGGTTTTCATTTGCAAGGAGGGATACACCTCCAGCGTGAGAGACTGAGGGTTCGAGGCTGGGTCTCAGGGGCATCCAACACTTGAGCCGACAAACTTGAGCCGTAGACATATAGATATATACACACATGTTGCAGTCGCCCATTGTATCCGCATTTTGACAATGTGTAGACATACGTACATATGGAACGACATACATACATGCGTATACATGTACATATACATACATACATACATACATAAATACATACATTGCTTTTACTTCTCTGAAAACAGTTATTGTAAAAGTATAGAATTGGGCATCAGTATTGAGGACATGCTGGATTTGGCGGTCGCCATGTCACTGCCCGTTCGCTTTTCTGCCCCAGGGAAGGCTACGAAGATAGGACCCTTGGGCTATGTATAGTGCAAGAGCAACCTTTGGTGCAGATTTATGACTGCGCTAGAACAACCTTAGGACAGCATCGAAAGCCCAGCTTTGTACACATTAGGGCAGATTCGAAGCTTGTTGCGCCTTGTGGAAAAACCTCAATTCGTCTGAAGGGCTTCGTCCATGGCCGTGCTTTTGCATTGCTTGTGAGCGGCGGTGCCTTTCATCAGGTTATGAGCGCCCAACCCGGCAGCGAGGCGCTGCTCCGCGAACAAGAAGGAGACCGTTCTGGGGAGGTGTAACCTGAGGCGGTGGATACCGGAGCGGTGTTGCCGGATGCTGCATACTCTGCAGCATCGGGCGCACCGCAGATGAATGGGACAGCTGGTGGTGGCCCG
>CAJNJA010011225.1:0-12862 GCA_905231915.1 Symbiodinium necroappetens | reverse complement strand
GAAACATGGATATAAGAGAGAGCCAGGTTGACAATGCAGAAAATGGATTGCAAATCTCGCGCAGAGAAGGCTCAGTCAGGTTGACGAGTTCCAGCAGAAAGGCGGAGTCACATTCGCACAAGCGACCGCACTTACACTTCTACAAGCGTGTGGTTGAGAGTGACTTAAGTTTTGAGATTTTACGAACCAGAAGGCTGGCCAAAAAAGATTCTGTCTCAGCATCTTGTTTGGAAAAAGTTTACAGCGACTTTGGCTTTATCGAGGGGCTGTAAAGTGTCTGCAGGCAGTGACAAATTTAACAGCAAAAACCATGGAGCAACTGGTTAAAATCGTCTTGATGGAGTGGCCTGCAGTTCTGATGGTTTGGCGGGTTTTGTGAACAAACGCCTCGAAAACACGTAGAAAAGTGCTTTTGCACAAAGGGCTTCCACAGTTGCGCAAAGTGCAAGAACCAGTGCGTACAGCGAGCTGGAACCACCCTTTTTCGGCTGCGGAAGGGTATTTTTTTTTCAATTGAACGCCGTATGCTTCCGCCGACTCCAAATGTTTTCTCCACACGTTAGCTCCATTGAAACGGCTGCTGCGAGTGGTCTCACTTGTGATTCGCTTTGCGCGATTGACAAAGAGAAAGAGCATTTTTCTTCGCTGACTTCGCTATGTATGGTTGTCATCGCTGCTTATCTTTACAAACATTTCTTGTTTGCACAGCGCTTGCATGCGCTTGCATTTGTTGGACATCCAGCTTGCCGAAGGTTTGCACATGCATGCATGTACGGTTTCAGCAAGTTGTGCCTCGTTTACACCCTTGCGTCTAGTACTTCGCAAAGCAAACCAGCAACAGGTGAGTGCGACCATCCTTTGAGAAAGCGTCAGAGTGTGTGTGCGTGTGTGTGTGTGTGCGTAGCCGTTACAAGGCCGTCCGAGGGGATCGTTTCCATGTTTCCATGTCCACTCCACGAAACCCATCGTGTGGCAGATGCCATCCATTCTACATTCATTTCCGCAGGCCTTTATAGGGGCTTTGCAGAGTCACCTAGGCGCTGGGGTACACATTGACTCCTTCGTACATGGCCCTCTTGCATGTTTTGACATGTTGGTTCTGTTCCGCACAGGTACGGTTTTCAAAGACTCATGATGCGATTTCATTCTTGTCAAGCCCACAGCCGTTGACCAACGGCGCATCAGTCGAGGAGCAAGGCCACAAAGCTGCCCGTCGTACGTTGGCAATTGTGTTTTCACAGTAAATTTGGATGCATTTTGTGATATTAAAAATGTCTTGTGTGGAACGGTCTGAGCCGATCTCGTACGATGAAAGTCGCTCGGCTAAATTGGTTTCGATGCGGTGCAACTTTTGTTGACACTCTGTCAGTACAAAAAAACTCTTGTTCCATGAAGTTCCTCCGGGTCCGTGGAATTCAATGTAGGCATGGGCTGCCTTGGGGCTATATGTAGTGTGTACTTCGGAGCAACAACACATTCGGTTGCTACAACCGTTGACTCGGTGAAGTTTTCGCAACAATCGGGCACTTTTGCTCCATTGATGGCTTTCGCAAAAGTTTCCTGTTCAAGGGAACGTGGAACTCCTCTTGCGTTGCAAGAGGCGCTTACGCCGCTGCTCATATGTGGTGCATTCGTGACATTCCTGCAGTGTTCTTGAGCAGGTAAGCTCCATGACGGCCTTTGTCATACAAGGACTCGCCGTGGTGGTTCATCTCACCATTATGTCCGCCGGGATTCCTGTTTACAGTCATGCGACAGGGGGACCGTTGCTGAGAGAGTTGCGGCGGCCTCATCAGCCTAGGCCTAGTCATTGTGTTGTGCATCTTCCGTCGGTGGGGGTTTACATGTGTTATGACTCAGGCCTGAAACACAAGTCGGCAAGTTAGGCAAGGAGTTGGATGTCGGTTTTCGAAGGCGATGACGCCATGGATCTAGCAAGAGCGGAGGCAGTCTCGTGACCAGCCGGAGCATTGCAAAGTTCCCTGTCCAGGCCGTTTGCACACTGCTGACTGATCGTACAGTCGTGGGCTTTCGCTTGTTTTCTGGACTGCCATGTTGCAGGAAAATTCCTTTGACTCTTCCAGCACGTGCGTGTGCTTGGTTCCTGTCTGAGTTCCGATTACGCTGAACACGATCCGAATGATGACACTTCTTCGTAAGGTGGCCGCATTTGTCGGAGCTGCTCTGCTGGCGAGGTGGTTCCTGGAGAAAGCCAAGCAGAGTTTAAACACTGATGGTGGAGTTTTGCAAGCGTTGGGCGACTTTTGAAGATTCCGGACTGAAGATTGCACTTCGGATTTGCATGGTAGCTAGCTAGCAAAAGTCGAAGTGGCTGGATGAAAGTTTGAAGAAATGCTTGGGATCACAAATCATGGGGATGAGACTCGGACTGGGACCAGGTACCAACCAGACACTCTGAGGAGGCAGGAGTTTCAGCAGAGGATGAGGCTACCCACAATGCTGTTGTAGTTACTGTCGTTGAAGCTTGGGCAAGGACGATGCAGCAATGCACATAGATGCTGATGAGACAATTGCCATTGACATGGGTGTTGACGGGCATGATGCTGATGATGTGAAGGCTGATAAAGGGGGGGTTGTTGGTGTTGCAGCTGCCGATGATGATGATGATGATGGTGATGATGATCATGACGATGATGACGACATGGCTACAGTGATGTTGATGCTGGTATGGATGACGATGGTAATAATGACGAGTAAGATGATACTGGCGACAATGGTGATGGCAAGGAAGTGGATGTTATTGATGATGATGGCGATGATGTTGCCGAAATTGACGTTCATGGTAGTGATGTTGAATTAGCCAGAGTCGCCGAAATTCGCACTACTTAGCAGGATGCGATGACGTAGAGTTATCCTGGTGATACTGAGAACAGTGATCACGACGACATCGACGTTGTGCCCACCTCATTATCTGGACATCAGGCGTTTCTCGCTGTCGCGACCACGTGGTGTCAGAGTGCATGCCTCGGAAAAGCCTTTCTGTCTGGAGTCGGCTATGGTTGGTGTTTGCTTCTCATGCCCTCGTGGTGAGGCGTTCTGGAGTGGAAGCCAGCATCTCTCCAGGCAAGTCAACCCGCAACTCAGTTCTATAGGGCTAGAGTGTACTGCATGACAAGCCCTGGTCAGGTCGGCTACATGTCTTCATGCCCGCAAGAGAAAGAGGCATGCTGCACCTTCCTGGCCGTGCAGAGCAGCAGTCAACACACAGAGCAGTTTGCCAGTCTCGAAAGGCATGCGTTTTGGTATAATGAAGATCTTTCGAAGGCCCCTCGCCTGGCCCTGAGTCCTGCATTGAGGGGTTTGGTTTCCTTGTAGTTGCAAAACAAGCTTCAGGCTGGCTCCCCGGCTGGAAAGGCCGAATTCATATCTAGTGCTGACACGAGCTTCACACGTAAGAGCCGTGAGTGAATCCAAGCCAGCAGATTTCTAGACGCTTCCCGACGCTTGGCGACAGAGCAAGACGCGATGAGTTCGCGCAATGTGTCCTACCTTGCCAGAAGAGAAGCTGAAACAGACGGATGATGATGATGATGAGGAGGAACAGAAAGGCGCGCAGTGTTTGCGAGCTTGGCCGTGTGACGGTGATTTCCTGTGTGCTGCCCGCGCCAGAAGACGCCTTCCCAGAGGGTAGGACGCCAACCGAGTCCCTGCCAAAATTCATGACGTACGAGTTTTGGAAGACCAGACCTCAGCGTCTCAAGAGTCTAGCCGTGGCGAGTTGTTCGAAGCCCACATGTTTCAGGAAGATGCCCGGAGGCTTGCGGTGTCGCAGCTAGAGCCCCAGACTCCTCAGAGTGCAGCCGAGCCTGCAGGAGCTGATAATTGCAGGTCCGCGATATTGGAAGATGTACTTCAACGAAGATGGCACTGCTCCGAAGTACGATAGATTCAGGCCAACTCCGCAAATAACGTTGGCTTTGCTTGGATAGCCCACGGCTTTTGTGCCTGGGACCTTGATCATCAGGTACTATTCCCTGGCAGAGGTGCCGGACCCTGCTGTGAGTGCTAAGACTAAGAACATTGAGTGCTTTGCCGTTTTGCAGGCCATTGACATCATTTTCAGCTTCTACGAATCGGCACCCAACGATGCCCACGATTCATCTCTGGAGTTGCTGCCTTGGCCATCGCAACTTTCACGATGCCCGCAAACAGAGATCAATGAACGTAGGTGGCTGTCAGAATCGTTCCCTGAGCTAGATGCTTATCCAGGTAGTTGTGGCCACATGCCCTTCCCCAGGATTGCCATGTTTATGGCGTTAGATGCCAAGTACCCGGACCAGCAGATCCGGCCATTATCCGAGATTCGTGTTTGCCATGTCGACAGTTTAAGTTACTCGTGGGCTCGTGCTCGGCCAAGGATGAAAGTGAAGCTCCCCAATGGGGCTGGCAAGGAAAAGCGAGTTGCCGTCTTCTGCCCCCCCGCTGAAGAGGAAGAGGCTGCGGCCCATGCGGCCTGACCTCCCCGGCCTCGGCGCTGTCTTGTGCCTGCACAGGCTTTGGAGTCGGGGGCCACCATTGCGGGCAAGGCCTTCGCGGCGACCAGAACTGCGCTTGCGCGGAGCAGCTGCATGGCCAGACCCTCCAAGACGAGCTTGTCGCTGAAGAGTTCAATTTCGACGTGCACATTGCGCAGAGTTTGTCAATTCCATGTCGGGCTATGCGCAGTTTGTCAGACTGCATTGATGGAGGTACTGATCGCAAAACCAGCTATGATGCCGGCGCTGGCAAAGCTGGGAAAAATCCTGGGACCCAGGCTGCCAGTCAGCATCTACGGCCTAGGGACTCAATTGCTCTTTGCATGCGTGTGAGGAAGCTGATGCCTTCGCCGAAGTCTGGAACCCTCGTCAGAAGCACGGTTAGGTGCAGAGACGGTGCACCCGCTTTGCCTCGGTTGGACAAGGTCACAGATATCAAAGCAGGTATTGAAGCCTGGGCTTCCGGAGGCTGGCACGCGCGATTGTACTGAGGCTTCCTGCCCCCGATGAGTGAAAGGTACGGTGGAGTTGAGAAACAATGACAACATGTTCGTCACAGCCTTACAACAAGCTCGCATTTTTCTTGCAGATGACATGCCTCTTCCTCAGATCGGCTGCCCCTTCGCGAAGATTTCACAGGGGAAGGAAAAGTGCCTGCCTAAGCACTCGTGGATGCCGGTAGGGAAGAAGGGTGGCTCCATTGCCTGGTTAAGATGGAACTTCTTCTCGCATCCCTCTCGGAGTTGGGTACCCGTAGTCACGCCAGTGAAGGCGAGACATTTTGACTCGATCAACACGAACATGACTGCGCTTTAAGCGGGCAGCTAGGTGTAATGGGAATCTGCTAGCACATGCAATAGAGCGTGCTTTAAAGACAGAACTGGAGTAGGTTTGACATGCAGCATGACTTGATAAGCTCATGGTCTTTAGTTGTGAACTTTGGCGCTGGGAATGCAGCCAAGGCATCTTCAGAGTTTTCAACTCACTGGTCTAGTGGAGCTCTTTCTGCACCTGAATCGTCTCGGCTCATCGGCCTGCCACTCCCCTGTCTCTCTTTTGCTCCGTTATCTGTGGCTCTCTCTCACTCTTATCTCTCCCCTTGGTGGTTCCTAGGCTTCAGTTGCATCCCGTTGTCCCGTTCAATCCCATGGACGTCGAAGTGTCGTCAGCATGCGTGGGTAGGATTGACTGCATGTGTTTATGCTTCATGCTGCCCTAGCGGCTTCATCATGGCCCACCTTCACACTGCAAAGTCGCATGGACATGCCCGGAAATGTGGGTTCAGGTGCTTGGAGAATTTGCGGGGCCTCCTTCAGCAGCTTGCTGACAACGCCCCACCAGGTGCCAAAAAACGAGAGGCCTGACGAATCTGCAAGTTGTGTTCGTTCAAGACCATCGCGAGGGTAATTTGCAAGTCGATTTTGTATGTCCTTACCTTACCAGGAGTACTTCGCAAGGATGTTCGTGAAAGGCGACGACTCGCCTTCGGTCAGGACTGCTCCCAACTGGGGCTGATGGCCGTTTACATTGTTCGTACCACTCTCCGGGTTCTGACTTCTCTTGCCTTGGGCATCCTGCCGTCTCGAGTGAACCCGAAATGAGAGGATCGATCCCAAAGAGTTCCCAGACCATGGCCTGCACACCTATTGGGATATCAGCTGAATCATACTGTGAGCCAGACATGAGCCCTCATGACCAAGGTTACGAGAAGCCCGTGACCGGAACAACGTACTTCGCACAACAGGCCGCATCTTTTTGCTGTCAGTTCTCTGAGCCCAGTAGCGTCCTGGCCAGGTTCTCGCAGGCTGAGCCTTGAAGGCCGTTGGCAGACTAGGACGCATGAAGTCTACAGGTGCAACCGGATAGTAAATAGCACGTGCAGCAAAATCACCGATTATGTGAGAGTCTCTTTGTCGGTTCACCGAATTTCTCGTAGCCGCGGAGTTGACATGTCGAAAAAGTCGTGCCTGCATTGCGCACGATGATATGTGTAGTCGACCGAGATCAGGACGGTTTTGTCTCAGATGCCAAGGGTTGCCAAGTGTGGGCACGTCGTTTGTCGTACCATCAATTGTTTGGCAGCAGTTTAGCAGAAGTGCAGCTTTCTTGCTCTCTCCGCAAGGGCAAGGTCGTGCGGGCTTGAGTCGGTAGTCCCAGGGACGATTGTTTTACACCCGGATCGCGCAACAGTGAAGCGAAGTGACCCATCTTGCTGACATTCTTGATTTGCTTGCATGAGTGTGACAAAGTTCAATAAGTCCAGGCATGTCTCTCCTCTGCATACGGAAGCGTTCTACACGAGACTCCGGCAGCTCAGCTGCGTCTCTTGGCCATGGACTTGGACCCGATCCTGACCCATGCCGACAGCGGTGATCTGGATGCTATGAAAGCAGTCTTGGCAGATAGCAACAGCGTCAACAAGCGGTTAAAGCTTAGAGATGCAGACAAAAGGACTGCTTCGACACATGAGCTTAGTAGCTGCCATAGCTGAAACTAGACTTTTCCCACTCGAAGTCGGGGTCCGTAGAAGACAGGACCGCATTGCACCGAGCATGCGCTGCGGGGCACGAGGAGATTGTCGCGCATCTCCTCAGCCATCGTGCCAATCCCAATGTGGAAGATGAGGAGGAGAGGAGGTGAAAATCGGACGGGGCAGATCAGGGCAGAGTGTGGGGGAGCCCCCGTCTTTGTGAATCTGTCTCAGGAGTGGACGCCACTACACTCTGCTGCCAGCCGTGGCTCGGTGTCCATGGCCACTCTGCTGACAGAAGCCGGTGCAGATTGCGATGCGACAACGTCTTCGGGAAGCAGCGCCCTGCATTATGCGGCCTCGAAGGGGCACGATGAGGTGATCAGAATTCTAATTCAGGCAGGTGCCAAGGTGAATTCCAAGGACCGGAGTGGTGGCTTTCCGCTTCTGAGAGCGGCAGGCGCCGGTCGGCTCCAAGCTTTGAAGATTTTGCTCGAGGCGCAAGCAGATCTGAGATGCAAAGACAAGTCAGGAGACAACGCGTTCCATGTTGCCATCAACGGCCATCATACAGCGATTTGCGAGATACTCTTTGACCGGGACGAAGCGGAGAAGCTAATGAAGCAAGAGAACGAAGATGGTAAAACAGCAGCACAAATGCTTCTGGACCTTGCACCGGCTGAGACTCGAGACAAGATCAAGTCGATATGGAGAGAGAAGAAAGGTGGTTAGACCTGTTCGTGTCTGCGAAAAGCTGCTTGGAGAAAGGGCCACGGCGGGTAGGCATGCCACTTGCATCTACAGCCACCTGCACCTGCTTGAATGTCGAGCTCGTGTTGTCAGTGGTCACACTGCGTGCTTTCAGGCCGCAGGAATCTGATGTGTAGAAGTGGCTTTGTTTGGGATGGTTTGAAAGCTCATGGTCATGCCATATATTGCAGCAACAGCTTTTCGTGTGCGCCAAGCACTTTGATGGGCTTGGCATTGCTGAGCTTCTGCAGGCTTTCACGGAATTTGTCAATATGTTGTGGCAACAGATATGGACCTAGAAGCGTGTCGCTTGAAGGCTTTGGATCGCCGAGGCTGCGATTGCATCGTCCAGGTGGCGGCTGGTCACGTGGCCGCAGTCGTTCTGCAGTTCTGCAGAGCCGAGAGACAAGAAGATGACAAGAAGCCAGTGAAGAAGCGAAGGTGGGTTTGGATGCCGTGGACTCGTGGGTCTGGCTCTCAGGTCTCGACTGAGTGCTCGTGCTGCCGAGTATCTCCCCGAGGTCGTGCAAGATATTGGATTCTACTCTGACGCGGCATGTGTGACGAGCATCGAGGCTGCCATGGGCTTCTTCTTCTAGGCACGCAAGTGCAATTCCTCTGTTCCCCTCCCGGCTTCAAGCCTCGCTTGAACGTTGTAATCCCCCACCTTTGGTCAGCCTCCAGTCGCCACCGTCTTCATTCGCACCTTCAGAAACCCATCACTTTTCGTGTGTAACATGCTAAACTGCTAAACTCTTCGTGGATACATGTCAGCCCATTGTGGCGCTGAAGAGCATTGGGGTTTCCAATCCTGACCATGGTGCTTACGGACAGCTGTGGCTTGATGTGATGGATGCTTATCGATTCCTTCCATTGTTGGTGCTCGTCGTGACGCCGTCCTGCTTCTATTTCCAAGGTGAGGCTAGAGTCCGTTCTGCTTTTTCTCGTCTTGTATGTGCACCGTTGCACCAGAAGCACAAGCCGAGAGTCAATGAGTGTGTCTGGGGGGTCAGTAATGCAGCAGCTCACCTGTGCAAACAAACTGAGAATCCTGGAGACCTCTGGAAGGTAGGGTAGGCGGGTAGGCAGAACTGTGCTCGGAAGTTTCTTGCACACGGATGTTGCCGAGAGGCGAGACCTTTCCGAACTCTTCAAGGCAGGGTGTGAGCTGACATGAGATGAAGCTTCATCAATGATAAGGCATAGGCTGCACCGGAAACTTGGCACAGGCAACGGCTTGCGATACGATGGCAGCGCTTTCTCTTCGTGCAGAGCCAAGGATTAACGGGTTTGAAAAATTGAAACTGGGCAGATGAATGATGAGACTGATTGATGTAGGGGAGCGCTTGACGGAGACAACCAACTGTTGGCCTGCGGAGGCCGCAGTTCGTCCGACCGCCTGCCCTGCCTGCTGATGCTTTTGAGGCAGATGTTCTTGAAAGCCGTGCGGTCAAAACCGATCTTGCATGTTCAGCTCTTGCACTAGTTGCCTAGTACTGCCCGGCGCAGGTAAGCAGTGGACCTTGGGAAACTGGTGTGCCGTGCCCATCCTCAGGCATGGCAAGCATATGCGAGTTGCGCGCTCGTAATATATCCTGACCGACTCGCGTGCACGTACACCTTGGTTGCTTGTTACGCTTCATGCCAACTTTGCTAGCAAGGTCCCAGCAAAAGGCTTAGGGTAGTTGTGCCTGTGTTGCCTCTTAGTTGTGCAGTCAATCTTACGGTGTCTAGAGCTCTGCTTCGATCTCATCGCAACACATTGCCTTTGCAGTTGCTCTGCTTGCTTTGCTATACGATTGGGAGCGCCCTTCTTTGTGACCGAGAGTTAAGTGGATTCCTGTGTTTGTCACAGGTTATCATCCGTAGGACCTCTAGCTCCCGATTGTGTATCTCTGCTTGCCTTGCACTCGGGTCGTCTATCCGACAAGTTTCTGAAACACAACCGTTATCCTGGCGCCACTTGCCCCGTTCGGATCTGTGCTAAGTACGCCACAGAGAGACGAGCACCATTCGCAGCCTCCTGCCTTTGCTGCCGATCGTGCATTGCCTGCTCTGCCGTGCTTTCGTGCGAGTGCTGCTTCTGCTGGTACTGCCTCGCGATTCGCACCCTCAACGACCGATATCTACCACTCTGGCCCTCTGTCCCTTCGCGGGATCCTGAGGGCGCTCGGGCCATCTTTGCGTCTGGGCGGGGTGACCGGAGCCATCCCATTGGGGTCCCGGCATGCTTTCGCCTGTTGGTTGTTCTGTGCGGGCAGTCGTCGGCTCAGGACGGGTTTGTACCCTCCTATGGGGCCAGCGGCGCCCCAGCCCACGAGGGCGGCTCTGGTAACGATTTCGGCTGCGGGCTTCTGAGTCACGATCCCTCGATTCGATACACACTCGGCCCTGATGCCGCCCATTCAGGCGATTGCGCAGGGCGTGCTCAGGACCCGTGCCCATCTCGATGTTTTGAGGGACGGGGTATCCGACCTCACCGAAAGCCTCGACAACAGAATTGAGGAACTCCATAGACGATTTAATATGCTGGTCGATAGGGTGTTCGATGAGAATCGCCAACTATGAGCTCGCGGATCGGCGCATCGACGATCATGAAACACTCCATGAGAGATTTGAACAGTTGAAGAGCAGTCTTACTGATCGTGTTCGAGCTGGATGAAAGACTCTTCACCCTCCACGAAAATCGCACCGATTCGATTATGCGTGAAGCTTCTCGTACTATCAGCCAGATTCAACGATATCCTGACAGTCTCCAACACTTTGTTGTACTCGGCATGTCTAACTGGGAAGCACGGATAGGTGCTGTTGACCTGAATGCAGCGACCTCTCGCATCGAAGCGATGCGAATCGAGATGAGTCGATCCCTCACGATCCAAAAGAAGAGGACTGTCTCGTTGACGATCTCGCTACGACAGTCGCTCATTTGGAAGCCTGCTTCCCGCATCGCCGTGACACCACCGAGCGTGCGATTGATGAGATTCGCCGTGAGGTCAGATCTCACCGGTCAGAGCGATCAACTCCCCCTCGTGCCGACGAGGTCCAATCCTTCGATGTCAGTGATCATGATCGAGACGTTCCGAGGCTTGAGTGCGCCCAAGGATTATTTCTGCTGGAGGCGCATCATCCATTCCTCGATCTTCGCTCCTTGGACCCGTTGAGCATGGGTGTCCTCCGAGCTGCCATGCTGCCCCCGTTGAGAAGGCGTCGACTGCTCAGTCTCAGACGAGTAGTCTCACAGCTGATGATGTCTGCCGGAGAGCTCGACTGCTCATCGATGATCGTTCGAAGGGAGAGCGCGCTGATCCTGACCGACTCCCTGAGCCGAACTTGGTCAGGGTACACTAGTTCAGGACGAGCTTTCGAACCGAACATTTCAAGTGTCCATGCTCCAGCTACAACATCCGTCGACAGATCGACGTTTGGGCAAACTGCATGTGCATCGAGTGCCCAAGCCGCGGTTCCAGTAAGCATTCCTCCTTTCATCCGGGCTTGAACCTCAGCCGCCTGCGCCTTCCGCCTTCGGCATTTCAGCACCACTCACATGCGAAGAATAGTGAGAATAACGTTGGGAAGCTTCAACAGTTGGACCATCCGGGTTGGTCTCACCCACTGCAGCAGGCAAACTTGCATACGATGCAATTGCGCCGATGATGCAGCGGAAAGCTGTTCAAACATCGCTCGCATTGGAACGTGTCAGGTCTGCCACTGGGCCGAAGCGTAGGTGGGGCGGTCCGCCGTCATTCAGGCGGTCCAAGGCTCGCACCAGTTCCGCCACTCGGAAATCCTCCACCGCATGCTCTGCTACCATCATGGCCACATCGCATCACGCCATCGAGATGGCTGACTCCGGTGGAACAGTTCGCGCATCGTACGCAATCTGACATGTGAATGTCGGAGTTGGACGAGGCTCAGGAGCGAACAGCCTTCGTACATAGCTCCCCGATCGCGCTGTGCAATCGGGCCGCTTCCGCGCTCAGGTATGCATGCCTCAGGCGCTAGTCGGCGCTAATCCTGATATGAACCCGGAAGATGTGCGCAAGATGGTGGAGTCAATGTCTGGGTTCATCGACCCACAGTCGAGCAGCGATAACGTTCGGCCAGCCACCTTCTATCTGCCTGACGACTTGGCGTACGATCAGGTACAAGACCGATTGACTCGAGGAAGACGCCGGATAGAGGCCAACAGCCAGCTCATTCGTGAGATGCAGTCTGGCAATTTGACCGCTGGCCTCATGGAACGAGCGACCGGCAACGCCCTGGGTCCCTGGCCCTGGGTGCTCGATTTGCTAACAGGGGGAGATTGAAGCCAAGATTGGTGACATCATTTCCAGTTTAGACGCTGCCATTGCAGCATTCCGATTATTCACCCCCATTTCCCGGCTGCATACGGCACGGCCCGATCTCTGCTGTCTTTCTATCAATCCATGCAGATTACCGTGCGCCACCTGGCGTCGCCGGCGAGGAAGAGTGGCTCGATGTGTTAGCCCAAACGCCGAGAGCCGTGACGCAGGCTGTGCGGCTGGCTTTGGCATTGGTGTCCAACAGCACGATGAGTGCTGGTGTCAGGGACGACCAGCTGCTGCCTGAGGAGTTTCAATGCGATCGAAGTCTTCCGGTATTGAGACAGCCTGGAGCCCATCCTTTCGTCGATTACCTGCGTCCAGTCGCGGATGTGTCATTTCCCGCGATTGAGAGGAGTGGTGATTCTCGGATGGCTGCTATGACATGGAAAGAGCGATGAATGTGTACTTCCGCTCGTTACATAGGCATTTCATCGAAGTGTTGAACCGAAACACGTTTCTGCGTGAACATGGCTACGATCCCACCAACCCTGAACATGTCGGGGTGGCACGCAGGGCCTGGAGAAACGATCCCCTCTGTGTCTGTCTGTCTGTCTGTCTGCCTGCCTGTCCGTCTGTCTCTGTCTCTGTGTCTGTGTCTGTGTCTGTCTCTGTCTCTGTCTCTGTCTCTGTCTCTGTCTCTGTCTCTGTCTCTGTCTCTGTCTCTGTCTGTCTGTCTCTGTCTCTGTCTGTCTGTGTCTGTCTGTGTCTGTCTGTGTCTGTCTGTGTCTGTCTGTGTCTGTCTGTGTCTGTCTGTGTCTGTCTGTGTCTGTCTGTGTCTGTCTGTGTAATTCTGCTGTACA
>CAJNJA010011224.1:0-13773 GCA_905231915.1 Symbiodinium necroappetens | reverse complement strand
GCGCAGGGCCGCCCTAAAAAAAACCAGAAATCCCGACAGCAAGCTTTGTAGGTGCCTTTACGTCAAAGACGTACCCCTAAACCAAGCCCAACGCTCCGACTCTGTGATTCTCTCGGGGATTGGTCTGAAACACCTCGGTGGCAAAGAGTCGAGGGCCTAGGGCTTAGGAGCACAAGTCCCGCCCAACTCCCGGCGTGAATGTCAGGCGGATAAGACGTGCAGGACGTTGCATGTCAGACAAATGAACTCACAGCCAGAGCAGCATGTTGGACAGATCACGGGATGCTGCTGAAAGCCGGTTCACGAAGTTACTATGATGATGAGGTGCTTGTCTGTGTGAGAAAGCCTGAAACGAGGTGCACACGAGCCCCGAGTCTCCGCTGGTAAAATGATGGGATGACAGCGAAGATGTAGCTTTCAAGCCTGGCCAACAACCATCCACCCCTGCCACCCTTGGCCTTCTTTCAGGTAAAGCCCGCCGCCGATGCTGCTGGCATGGCACGCCTTCAAAGCTCCGCTTCTCTCTGCTGAATGTCATGCCACCGATCATTTCTGCTCTCATTTCTGCTCTGAGGCTCCATGGACTCGAAGGATTTCGAGTCAGATCCCTCTTTTATCGAAGTGTCACGGTTTGCTTCGGGCTCAGCCAAAACATCCAAAACAGTGACCTAAAAGATCGCAAAAGGTTTAGGGGTTTACTAACCATAAACCCTAAACTAAACCCTTCCCAGAAACCCGCCAGCACCCAAGCACCCGGCCGCGAATGCAAGCGAACCGCCGTGATGCACCGTGCCGGCTTGGGTGATCCTGAGGCCGCCACCTGTGCCCGGCAGTAGTAAGCTTCGCAGATGTCAGGACAATGATACTGATCGTAGTACCGACCGACAATACGTATCAGCAGCAGTGCTTATGGCACTTATAGTACTACTTAATACGTCGAACGTTAAACCCCAAATCCCTAAATCTTAAACCCTAACAAGGCCCCAATACTTATAGTACTTACCTTTGGGTAGTTCTCTAAACTGGGGCCCTCTTTTTGGGTCCCAAATATAGTACGGCACCCTTACAAATAATTTAGAGAACCACCCTTATAGTAAAAGGATGCGTTTGGTAGTCGTACAAGATCCTCGCTGCCAGGGTGGGAGGTTCAAGGCCCTTTGCGTTCTGAGATCCTTGTATGCGAAAGGGTTTAGGGTTTAGGGTTCAGGGGTTTAGGATTTAGGGGTTTAGGATTTAGGGCTTAGGGTTTAAGGCTTCAGGGTTAGTCGAGGGTGGTTTAGGACATGTTTGAGGGTTCCTTTTCTCACTGCTGCTACGAGTGCGACACTCCTATGCCAGGATGAGCCACTAGGCCGGAGCCTGTCAACAGAAGTACAGAGAGCCCAGGTTTAGGGTGCAGGCTTTTCTATATAACACAGAATTGGCCACGGGGTTGCAGTTGTTCACGGCCGCCGCTGCGGAGCTCGGTGATGCGCACGCCTAGCAGCCTAGCAGCTTTAGCAGCTATACTAGTACGACTCAGGATGGTCCATCACGCCACATTCTTGGCCCAACGCAGTTCCCAAGGAGCCTAAGTTTGGGAAGTTCCTGGCCTGCGTGTGCCCGGCATGCCTTGAAGTGCATTGAGCCGTTGCCGTCCAGGCATTCGGTGATAACACCGCCTCCGTCCCCTCAGCAGCAGCGAGCATGGGAGATACAACGCTGCAGGGGAAGCGGGCTTCCGTGAGTGCGCTGACCTTATTTAATAATTGCTTGGGGTCTATCTATACTATACACCGCCTCCACTCTCGTAGGTACAATCGTCTATGCACTCGAACCTCATGCATCTTCGCGCACCGCGTTCGGATCTGCCACGTCAGCTCATCTACGTTCTCGACTGCCGAGGTGCGTTTTGCCGAGCAGTGCTCGAAGAGCACCGAGCTCCCGGCGTCCTGCTGGTAGCCGCCTTTGGCGTAAAGACCGCCTCCTGGGTAGGCTTGCACGCTCTGAAGATGCCGAACCTGTTCACGGTCTGGGATGCACATGCGATTTGGTGTCCCCAGCATTGCCACCAGCATTGAAGACATGTCATTGCAGGGGCTGTCCCTGTCCGACTAAGGCTCGAAAAGGCACGAGTACGGACACGCCCAACAGGGCGGGCGTCGGGCAAGCTGCTGCCCAGGTTCCGTCTTGTCCCGCCCGGCAGCTGCGGAAGATGGCAGAGCTGTTGGGGCCCTGTGTGAAGTTTTCCAAGAAAGCAGCACCCCCGCCGTCACCTGCGAGACAGCACAGGCTAAGACTCGGAGTAATGAGTTCAGGCCCCTTCAGCTGCTCAGAAGCACCCACTTTAGAGCCTTACGGCCTTACGTCTTTCTAGCACGGCCAGCCCCAAGACGTACAGATCTTCAGCCTCTATCTGCCGCCCCTGCAAGCCCGTCGGAAACCAAGGACCATGTCGCTCGGAATGAGGCCACAGAGTTACCGTGGTGAGGACACCCGAAAGCAAAAACGCTCACCTACGTTCTCGACGGCCAAAGCGCGATCTGCCGAGCAGTTCTCGAACAGCACCGAACTCCCGGCTTCCTGTTGGTAGTTAATCCAGGCATCGAGGCCACCTCCTGACAAAGAGAGAACGCTCTGCAAACGCCCCTAAACCCTAAACCCTAGGCCTTAAACCCTGAACCGAGGCTGCAATGACTCCCATGCAACTGTCTGGGATGCGAGTGCGCCCCAGCACGGCCACAGCTCCAAAATCCCTACAGACTTCACGTTGAGGAGCCCCTAAAGACTTTGCCATCAATCCCAGACCTTGACATCTTCTACACACTTCATTGCGGGGGCCGTCCCTGTCCGACAAACTGCTGCCCAGGCTCCATCTCGTCCCGCCCGGCAGCTGCGGAAGATGGCAGAGGTGTTGGGGCCCTGTCTGAAGTTCTCCTCCACGTGTGCACCGCCGCCGTCACCTGCGAGANNTGGGGCCCTGTCTGAAGTTCTTCACGCATGCACCCCCGCCGTCACCTGACAGACAGCGCAGGCTAAGACTCGGAGCAATGAGTTCAAGCCCCTTCAGCTGCTCAGAAGGACCCACTTCCTGTAAGCTCTTGACAAGTTCTGGGCTTAGTGAAAGTGCGCACGAACAAAGTTCGGTTCTTTTCCACTGCCCGCGGAGTGGTGTGGTCCGAACTAACTGGTCTCGAACCAACCTGCTCAAGCCTCGAAAAGGCGAACTGGTCGGTCCGCAGAACTTCCACTCTAGCGCGGAACGACCACTCACTCACGCTCACTGGACAACCGGGTGCAACGCAAGGAGGTTGACCAGCTTTCCGAACAGGTCTTTTGTAGGGTCCACGGGGTTCTCAGTCAGCTCGAACAGGACTTCCCAGACGCTGTCAAAGTCTTGAGGCGGCTGCAGCCTAACGAGTCACTGATCTCCCAGTCGCCTCGGGAGACTTGGTCCGACAGGTTGGCCTTGCTGGAAACTCCCACAAACACCAGGTTAAGTCTAACCGAAGCAGCCCAACACCAGAACCAACCTAACAGGTTAGTCAGCTGGGGATCCGTCGAGTATCCCTTCCTTAGGGCGTGCTCACTGGATGTGTTGTCCACGAACCGTCTCCTGACAGGACGTTAGAGGCCGCAGCAATAGAAACAATCTGTGCGATTGCCGCCAGCCAGAAGATGAAAGCCTTAGAAGCCTTAGAAGACGCAGCTCTGGCCAACAGGTGTTTGGGGATCATGGTTCGGTACGCCCACTTCTGTCCTGAGCTGGCGAACAGGACTGCACCTAAACCGTTGGTGGACCCCTGCAACACCTGCAGAGGTGTGGTCTGCTTCAGCCACCTGGCTGCTGACTGACTACAACCTGCCAGCGTGACGAAAGCGTCCGCATACAACACGTGCGGTCTTGCAGTGAACATGGATTTCTGAAGTGGGAACTCTCGGGGCTGGAGAGATGGGAGGAGTGCTGACAGGTTTCTGAGTGCAGCTTCCAGAGCTGCGTTGAGCTTCTTCTGGGGAAAGGGAGAGTGCTGGCAGGTGTATATGCATTTGAGCAACGCTTTTCCCGCTCCTCCAAAGACCCAAGAGCAGACGAAGTTCAGCTTACCTGCCAGGTGTGCAGCCTCCTCGGGACTCAAGCTACCTTCTGACAGGGTCTTCTGTAGCAAGGCTTGCAGTTTCTCGAGGCGTCCCTGACTGGGTCCTGCAGTGACGGTCTTCTCGAGAATTGCCCAAAGAACTCCTAACAGGGTGGACTTGTCGCAGGGTTTCTGGGCTTTGCTTTCTTTCATGGTGAAGCCTAACAAGGACTGCAGCATGCAGAAGCAGTCAAAGGCTGACTCAGCGGTCTTAGGCGGCTCGCTAAAATAAAAGTCGTCCACAAAGTGTGCGGCGGGTATGTATGCCAGCACTAACGTGTTAAAGCAAATGACATCCGCCACACGCAAGTAGGCCCACACGCTCCCCGTTCCTCCGAAAGGGAGAACGAGGTGTTGGAACACCTGAGGTCCCTCATCGGACGGGACGAGCACAAAGCATTCGTCTGGGCTTCTGACGGGAAGGGCCCTGTAAGCTCCGTCGTGGTCAAGAGCCGCAAGCACTGGAGCGCCGTACTCAGCGGCGGCCTGGACTGACGTGAGTACTGTCTGTGTCCCGGCGTACGGCCGGGCGTCCAGTACAAAGACTGTGCTGTTGTGACCGGATCTCTTCTGTCTCCAGTCATCAGCTCTGCGAACCTTTTGTCTTGCTGGACTTGCAACCTCGGAGGGCACGAACGGGCCTTGAAACCTGGTCTTGAGCTTCTTTATCTACCTCTGCTAACATGGCAGGCGCATGTTCAGAGCCCCCTTGTTCAAGTGCCAAAGTTTTCTTGCGTTGGCTGTTTAGGGCGGTGAGCTGGGAACGGGTCAGGGGTCTGCTATACTTAGCGTCCTGTCGCACGTCCCAGTTTGTGCCTGTCGGCAACGGTCCAAGCACCTTGAATCCGAACTGGAATTCGTCGGACAGGTCCTGGATTCCTGGACATTCGAAAAGGCGAAGCAAGTGCAAAACGACTAGGGACTGCAAGACGAATCTGTCGCCACCTTGTTTGTACACAAGTCGGACGTGACTGGGCGCTGACCGGAGCCACAAACCTTGCTCGTCCTGGAGCTCTTCTCGCAGCAGCTGTACGTCTCGAACGATTTGTTTTCTCCAAGCAAGCAGGCTCTGTCCTAACGCTTGTCCAAACTGCAAGGCCCAGGAAAGGCACGGGTTGTGCTTGGGAAAGTTTAGGGAACTGCTGTCTAACTTGAGGGCCCACTTAAGGTGTTCGAACGGGTTGTCAGCGGGGCCTTCTAACTGTGTGGGCTCTGGCTCGCGTGGATCCCATCGAGTGCCTGACCGAATCCAAATCATGGCTGCCTGCTCGATCGGCCTTGACCCCAAAGGGTTAAGGTTGGATCTCCATGGCAATGGATCCACTGACGGGTACCACTCCTCAACTGGTCCTGAGGTGACGTTGCAAGCGGCCAGGAGCAGGAAAAGCAGAAACCTTGCTGTGGGCAAGTGCCAAGCGTTCCATAACATCTTACACCTAGCCTTCTGACTGACAGGCTGTCCTGAGGGGCATGTGGTCCCGTGTGGCAGGCCCTGAAGCCACTCGCGAGTCTCCGCATCTGGAGTGGTGAGTTGGCCTTTTATGGTGACCAAAGACCTCTCTCTGTACTGGTGAGGCGGGTACTGCCTGGAAGCCGCCAACCATCTGCGAACTGTCTCTGAGCTCTCTGTTCGCCTCCGCTTGTTCGGGGGGCTTCTACCCTGCTCCGTGGGAGCTGGTGTAGTTAAGCAAGGAAAAAAGGGTGCGACCCGCGAGAACGTCGGGGTGAAAAGCTGCAGTCCTGCACTCCTCCAGCGAGCCAAGCCAGCCAAAACGACTGGTGGCTGCGTGGTGTCAACTGACCGGGGGGTACGTTGGACCACCACAACCGCGGTCTGGAGACCACTCTCCAAGAGGCCGCGCCCACAACGAACGAGTCGTGTCCCACTAACTTGTCAAGTTCGCGGCGCAGGTCGGCTGAAGGGACGACATTCTCAAGCAGGAGAATGTGTTGGCGTTGAAGGGCACTCTTAAAGCTGGAAAACCACTGGCACCACTGACGGAACTTGCAGCCTTCGGGTCCGACAGGTCCCGGCTGAGTATTCCGAACTTGGCTAAAGTCTGTGCACGGGGGGCTCGAACACACCAAAACAAGCGTGTCGGCCGGACACTGTGAATGGAGTAATGCTGCAACCTGACGGGGGTCTGACTTGAGCGCATCACCCCAATGACGGGTCGACGAAGAGTGTGCGGAGGTGACTCGTTGGCAATCAGGGCCCGTCTCCCAAGACCAAAGGAGAACGGGTTGGACCCCAATGTCACGCAAGGCCAAGAAGGTAGTACCAATCCCACAGAAGAAGGAAAGTCTAACCTGGAACCTGGCGAGACTGGGGAGCATGCGGTGGCTGAGGTTGCTGCTCCTCACTCAACTGGTCGGCTCTCGCTGGTGAGGCGAACAGCGGGCTGTGCTGTCCCTATGGGCGGACGCCGGGGCAAACGGGGCCGAAGGCACGACTGGCGGGAACTGACTGGCCTGTGCATGTTGGCCTGACGTTTGACTGCCGTGAGCAAACTTGCAAGCAGAGCTGCAGTAACCTTGGGCAAACAGTCGACACTGAGGCCTCGGCTGAGCGAACTGGTTTCCTGGACGGTAGGGATGGGGCTGCCAGGGTCTAGTGAAACCCTTCCCTTTACCTAACTCGAAACCGTCGAAACCCTTCCAGGAGTCAAAGGACTTGCCCTTGATGCCGTTGCGGTCACCCTTGATTGCGAAGTCACCCTTGGTCCTCCTGGGTTCTGCGTGCTCTGACGGGGCAGGCCTGTTAAGCTCGTCCTGCTTGGGCCACGACCGGACCTCAGCAATAGCATCAAGCATGGTAACCAGTTTCTGTGGCTCGGCCACCTGACGGGAGGCCTTAGTGAAGGTCCCGGACTCATCCAAGATTGCTGTCGTCTTTTGGGGCGAACGGGTTGGCGGACTTGCTAGGGGTAAAGTGCCTGAGGGAGATTATTTCTCCTAAGCGCACAGGTGTGTACTGCTTGGAGGATTGGTGCTGATGCACCATTCTCGCGAGAACTTCCTCCGCTCCTAAGAGAAGGTGAGCAGGAAACACCAACATCCGGTTACGTCCTAACACGGTAACAGCTTCAAACTCCTTCAGGTACTCTGACCAGCAAGTCTTCGGGAGAACTTTTGGCACCTTCTCAGTGGCCTCCGACGAGGCAGCCGTGCTTGTAGCTGCTGACGGGGAAGCGGAGGCCGGGGCTGCTGCGGTCATGAGGTGTGCATGTAGGAGCACCAACTCATCCAAGGCCACCTTAGTGGCTGCCTCGAGGATGAGGCGCTCATCATCTGACTTCTTCACTGTCGAGCCACTGATCTCGACTCCTGCCCTGAGCCTATCTTCGAACTGTCCTTGAAAAAGTGTAAGTGTAAGAACAGGCCACTGTTTGAGATTCCCTTCATCTTCAAGAACACTACCATCTCTTTGTCGAAGCCTGAACGAGTGGCCACGTCAGTGAGGTCTGGCAGAGCTGCTGGCTGCGTCATTGGGCTCCTCGCATCCGTCGGAATCAGTTCCCGACTCTACTCCCTGAGCTTGACCTGCAACAGCTGACGGGGCAGAGGTCGAGGGTCCTGACTGGAAGCAGAGCGAGCAGCGAGTGTATCCCTCCAAAACTGACGTGTTACGTCTAGTGCAGCTTGTGCCGTACCACCACTTGCCACACAACGTCACCCAGGAGTCACTATAGCAAGTTGTCTCTCACTCGGGCAGGGGCGATGGCACATCTTAGACCTAGGGTTGTGCACCAGCAACTGGCTACCTTGCACGGCGTTCTCAACTGCGCCGCAAATCAAATCCTGCAGGGAGCTGTGGCCTGGGTTTGCTAGGACCTGTGGTTCGGTCGTTGCTGCGGGTGAAGCTTTCTGGCTAACGTGGACGGCTACAGCTGAGGCTGCTTTTTCAGGCAACATGACTGCTGCTTCTTGCACGTATCTAAGCACAGCGCTGCTGCCCCATCTGCCCAACAATTGTATGTAAGGGACATCTAACAGGGCTCTAGCAAACATCTGCGCGCCAGCTATGCGAAAAACGTGTTGGGACCACCGGTCTACCGCCTCGGCTCTTGCTAACATGACAATCTGAAACTCCCCTCCCGAACAAAAATAAAGACGCGGGTCGTGACCCTCCTTCCTCAGCTGGGCCACTACCTGGAGCAAGGCGTGGTACACGCACAGCACGTTCATGCCGGTCTTGCAACCCGCACAACTGAAAAGCGCCCGCACTTCTGGAAAGCTGTGCCAAACAGATATCACGGCACCCAGCATCATGCTGGGGGCTGCAAATGCACTTATGCACCCTGCAGCAGCCTTTGGCTTCGGTGTCCGCCTTACTGACGGGGGAGTTGGAGCTTCAGTGTTCTCGCCTGACGGTTGAACACCACGTCTCTGGCCTGTACGTTGGCCAGCTCGATCCCTCGAAGCATGAACCAGCAGAGCCCCCCCTCTTGGCTCAAAGGCGGGTCCACGTCGCCCACCTGCTATCACGGGGTGCTTGTGAAGAGGCAGCCCATCTATCCTGCATAAAGAGCCTGTCGGCTTCGTTCAGGTCCAGAATGACTGGTTCAGAATGCCCTGACGGGCGGGGCTCGAGACCAATGCAACGATCCCCGGGTACGAGGCTTCACCTTCGGGGATGTCCTGACGTGCCTTCTTGCTGGGCCTGGCGGGCGGGGCTAACAGATCATCCAAGGCGACATCACCGAAGATATGTCGCAACGACTCCAGGTGAAGCCGTGGAAGGAACCTAACTAGGCCTTTCCCTTTCAGAACTTCAACGAGGCTTGGAAAGGTGTGCCTCTCAGAGCTAACGAGGTCGCGCCACATGGCGTTGCTCGCTACTACGCCTGACGGCGAACTTGGGTATAAACTAAGTGCTTGAGAGGAGCTCTGCCGGGTTAAGGCACAGTAGCTTAAACAAACACCAACTAGCTTAAAGCAAGACCTGACCGAGACTGCAGACCTGAGCACGCGTGCAAGCTACCATGTGCGCGTGCAAGACAGACTCACTGACAGGTTTGTTCTCCCAGCCCAAGAAACCCTCCAGTGTGCACAAGTGCGTGCGCCTTGTCAATTGCTGCAAAACAAGCGGGACAGCAAGACAGCTAACAAACCGCACATGCTCTGTCACTCTCTTTCGCAGCACGCTCTTGCAAAGGGGGTCCCATTAAAGCTCGAGGTCCTGACAAGAAGCCTTTGCCAAAGTCGGTGTACTAACGAGTGCGGCCTCGGAAACTAGAAAGGACGAACATGCAATGCAACTCACTCTGCAATGGTCCCTACCAACACTAAGCAAGCAACTTGCAAGGTCCTGGCTAGCACTAACGTGTCACAGCAAGCACACAAGTGCAGAACGAACGGGCTCGGACGGGTCCTCTTTTGCTGCAGCTTCCTGACTGGTCCTGCAAAACCGAGGAGGCTTACGCTCCTAGACGGCGGTCCTGACAGGGTGGCTGCACTCAGGTCCACGTTTCACGTGAAAACCTGTACTGGAGAAGCTGAGTTCCACGGCCCAGCGCCTGACGGGAAGGGCTGCCTAGCTACCTTGCTGTGTACAGGCATGACAGCGGTGTCTGCTGTGCACCCTCCTGAAACCCTTGAGGTTCCTGCGGGAGCACATACCTGACAGGCAAACCGGACAACGCACTCTACACACTGACGTGAGATGCCAGTAATCTGGGGGACAGGTATGGAACGGCTGCCCGTCCGGGCCACTAACGGGGCAATCGACGTCCTCGGCTCCTCTGACGGGCACCGCTCGTTCGCTGCCCTTCTCGGCGGAGGGGACCGAACGGGTGGCACAGCTTCTGGTGGTACTGTGAAAGCCTTGCTGACTGGCGTCTCACTGCTAGCCGGCGGAAAGGAGGGCGGCTTCTTCTGTGAGCGTGCTGACGGGTTCACCGGAGGCGTAGTACTGGAAGAGGCCGGTTGCTGTGCAGGCAAGGGCAAGGGCGGAGGCGGGGGCTTTCTCCGGCATGGCTTTCTGACTGGCGCTCTGTCCCCCGAATTGGCCGTGGCAGAGGGAACCGCTGCCATACCACACGCAGTGGGCTCTGTCAGGTAGTCGCCGTGCTCCTCGACCGCCACGTTGTCCTCATAGTCGGCGCCGTGGTCGTCTCGACGGCGGTCAAGTCTGACGGGGCTGCTGTACCGCTCGGCTGTGGCTGGTTGCTGGCGGGGCCAGAGTCTGTCCACTCGGGCAAGTTGCGCACTGGGCCCTCGTCGGGCAACTCGCCGAACAGGGCGTTGGCCAAGAGTGCCGGGTCATAGCTCGCCTCCTCAAGGGAGACCCTGTAGGCTCCCAGGCCTTCCGCCACCGACTGGCCCAACAACGCTGACAGGCGAGCACGATGAGCCACTCGAAACTCAGCTAACGCGCTCATGAGGTCATCTTCAGACGCCTCGGCCAGAACGCGAAGGGCCGCCACCACGACCGGGCTAACATGTGTCGACCTCGGTCCATCCATGGCGGCAAGGGCTCTACCTGAAAGCTGAGAGGAAAACTCGAGCACACCACAGCTGCTACGGTTCGCATCTGACAGGCTATCTAACAAGCGAAGCACAAAAGACTTCCACACGCCTTAACTTGTCACTGTGTGCACACGTGCACTGTTTCCCAAACCCAAGACAAGGCAAACATCGTTTTAACCTGTGCACATCCTCAACTGCCAAGGTGCCGGAATTTGCGCAGCAGTTCTGGAAGAGTCAGAAATCACTCTCAACGCCGCATCCCCACAAAAAAGGAATGCTTCAACATGAAGCCCAGCGATACCTTTGGGAAACTCAGACACACAAGTACCGTCGAAAGGATGATAGCGGAACCGAGGTGCGTTTTGCCGAGCAGTGCTCGAAGAGCACCGAACTCCCAGCATCCTGCTGGTAGCCGCCTTTGGCATAGAGACCGCCTCCTGGGGAATACTCTGAGAGGCGGGTGGGGTGGCCGCAGCGGCTGCTGTTTTGGAAACTCCGAAGTCTGGGTAACTGCAAGCCGGATGCCCTCTCTCCGAGACCATGAGTTTTGCTACAGGGACTGTCCCGGTTCGCAATTAGGCCTCCATGGCGCAAGTTTTGTCCACACCCAACAGGGTGAGTGTCGGAAGGCTCCCAGCAGGCTCCCATCTAGCACCGGTCAGAAGAACGCTGCTGCCAAGGCTCCGACTCGTCCCGCCCGGCAGCTGCGGAAGATGGTAGAGCTATTGGGGCCCTGTGTGAAGGAGTTCTTCACGGATGCACCGCCGCCCCAACCTGGGACACAGCACAGGACAGGACTCGGAGCAATGAGTTCAGGTCCCTTCAGCTGCTCCGAACAATCCGCTTGGCAGTGCCCTGCCCCTAAACCCTAAACCTTGTTTCTCTAGCACGGCCGGCCCCAGGACGCGTAGGGGCCGCTCCCGCAGGCTTTTCCGAAACCCAAAAACCAAGGCACCGAGACGATCGAAGACCAGCCCCGAACCAGAATTACCATCGCGAAGACAGCCCGATACTGCGAAGCTCCTTTTCTCCTCTACTGCCAAGGCGCTCTGATGGCCCTCTGCCGAGCAGTCCTCGAAGAGCACCGAACTCCCGGCTTCTTGCTGGTAGTTCGAGGTATGGAGGCCACCTCCTGATACAAAGAGAGAACGCTCTGCAAACGCCCCTCAACCCTAAACCCTAGGCCCTAAACCCTGAACCGAGGCTGCAATGACTCCCATGCAACTGTCTGGGATGCGAGTGCGCCCCAGCACGGCCACAGCTCCAAAATCCCTACGGACTTCACGTTGAGCAGCCCCTAAAGACATTGACATCTTCTACACACTCCATTGCAGGGGCTGTCCCTGTCCGACGAAGGCTCGAAATGGCACGAGTACGGCCGCGCCCAACAGGGCGGGCGTTGGGCAAGCTGCTGCCCAGGCTCCGACGTGTCCCGCCCGGCAGCTGCGGAAGATGGCAGAGGTGTTGGGGCCCTGTCTGAAGTTCTTCTCCACGTGTGCACCGCCGCCGTCACCTGCGAGACAGCACAGGCTCTGACTGGGAGCAATGAGTTCAGGCACCTTCAGCTGCTCAGACGAACCCACTTTAGAGCCTTACGGCCTTACGTCTCTCTAGCACAGCCAGCCCCAAGACGTAGAGATCTTCAGCCTCTATCTGCCGCTCCTGCAAGCCCGTCGGAAACCAAGGACCATGTCGCAGGGAATGAGGCCACAGAGTTACTGTGGTGAGGACACCCGAAAGCAAAAACGTTCATCTACGTTCTCGACGGCCAAAGCGCGATCTGCCGAGCAGTGATCGAAGAGCACCGAACTCCCGGCTTCCTGCTGGCAGCTACCTTTGGCGTTGAGGCCGCCTCCTTTCGCACCAACATTTTTTCGCGTCTGACGGGTGGATAGGAGTAGGGCCACAGAAACAGCCCCAAAAAAACTCTCAAAAGAGGCCCCCAAACCCCACACCTTGCTAACATTTTGATTGCAGAGAGTGGCTAGCCCAACGCATTAAGTGCCTGCATTGCAAGTACTTCAAGGGCTATGTTTCTCGGAACGTTCAGGCAGTCACCACCAACCAGCTAAAAGCCTGCCGTGGCACGGGCAGTGACCATGCCCTACAGCTGAAGATGGGCGTCGGAAGGCTCCCACTAGCAACGGGCACAAGAAAGCTGCTGCCCAGGCTCCATGGTATCCGGCCCGGCAGCTGCGGAAGATGGCAGAGGTGTTGGGGCCCTGTCTGAAGTTCTCCACGCTTGCACCGCCGCCGAAACCTGCGAGACAGTACAGGCTAAGACTCGGAGCGATGAGTTCAAGGGCTTTATAAGGCCGCTCCGAAGAATCCGCTTGGCAGTGCCCTCCTAAACCCTAAACCCTAACCGGCCCCAAGAGGCATAGACAGGCCCTTCCGACACCAAAACCAAGGCACCGAGACGATCGAAGACCCGCCCCGGTAAGTTCGCTTCAACCATGGAGCCCAGCGCAGTTTCGGAAGTTTAGACCAGCATTACCATCGAGAGGACACCCCGATACTGCGAAGCTCATCTCATCCTCCACTGCCAAGGCGCTCTGATGGGCCTTTGCCGAGCAGTTCTCGAAGAGCACCGAGCTCCCGGCTTCCTGCTGGTAGCCACCTTTGGCGTGGAGGCCGCCTCCTTGGGATGCACATGCGATTTGGTGTCCCCAGCATTGCCACCAGCATTGAGGACATTTCATTGCAGGGGCTGTCCCTGTCCGACTAAGGCTCGAAATGGCACGAGTACGACACGGAGGGCGTCGGACAAGCTGCTGCCCAGGCTCCGTCTTCTCCTGAAGTGCAGCTGCGGAAGATAGCAGAGGTGTTGGGGCCCTGTGTGAAGTTCTTCTCCACGGATGCACCGCCGCCGTCACCTGCGAGACAGCACAGGCTCTGACTGGGAGCAATGAGTTCAAGCCCCTTCAGCTGCTCAGACGAACCCACTTTAGAGCCTTACGGCCTTACGTCTCTCTAGCACAGCCAGCCCCAAGACGTAGAGATCTTCAGCCTCTATCTGCCGCCCCTGCAAGCCCGTCGGAAACCAAGGACCGTGTCACTCGGAATGAGGCCACACAGTTACCGTGGTAAGGACACCCGAACGCAACAACACTCATCTACATCTGCCAGGGGGCTATTTACCAAGCAGTGCTCAAAGAGCACCGAACTCCCGGCTTCCTGCTGGTAG